>JAUFNR010000324.1:0-44529 GCA_031216915.1 Pictodentalium vernedei | reverse complement strand
GTTGTTAAGTATAAAAAGCCTTCTTTGGTTTGGATGTAAGTAATGTCAGATACCCAAACTTGACTTGCCCTAGATACTTTAAAGTTTTGATTTAAGATATTAGCAGCAATGGGGTATTTGTGGTTACTATCTGTTGTTGTTCTAAAATTTCGCTTTCTCCTAGCAAACAAACCAGATGCCTTCATGAGTCTTGCCACTCGTGGTCTGGAAACATAATATCCCAGTTTTTCCAATGCCCTTTTTATTCTTGGCGCACCATAACTTTCGTGGGCTATCTTTAAAAATAGCTGTAATCAACTCGGATAATTTCTGATTATAAAACCAAAGCTTTGAGACCTTAGCTTTTAACCAATTATAATAACCACTGGTACTGACTTTTAAAACCTTGCACATTTTCTCAACTGAAAACTTAAATTTATGATGTTTTATGAACCTAAATTTTTCCTGTCGCTCTTGGAGAAAATGCTCACCGCCTTTTTTAATATCTCGTGTTCTTCCGATATATCCTTTAATTGCTTCTTTAATAGGGCTATTTCTTTTTGTTCATCTGTCAATTTTGGGATTCCTCTACCTGGAAAACTGTTCTTTCCATAATCTTGGGATTCGCGTCGCCAACGATGTAATACGGAGTAAGGAATATCCAATTCCTCACAAACTTGTTTTACATGTCCTCGGGCATAGCTTAATTCTACTGCCTTTTGTTTAAATGATGTACTGTAATTTCTGTTTCTTTTTTTCATGATTCAAAGTTAATTTATGTAACCCTAAATCTCGCAACTTTATGTCCAGTCTAATGTAGTAATTCCAATTGGCAAGCAGACAAAAATAATAGAGATGGTTATACATCTAACTTAAAATCTACCATGGATTTTGCCATGCAAAAAGCAATTGTTGATGCCTTAAATGAACCTGAACAATGGGACAAAGGCTTGGTTAAAATTTATGAAGGTCTGGCAAATGATTTCGCCCTATGCATCGCCACAAAATATAATGGTTTTTCCCAGACAACCATGACATGAGCCGAATTTTTACTCAACTTAAAGGCGATGTCACAAACACAAAAATAGCTTTAAGTCATCTTTTGGTTTTACCAAGGATACCACAAATTTATTACGGTACAGAAATTTTAATGAATGATTTTGACAAACCTGGTGACCACGGTTTAATTCGTACTGATTTCCCTGGCGGTTGGCAAGGCGATGCAGTAAATGCATTTACAGGCAGTGGGCTCTTCGCCCGAAGCAAAAAACATGCAAAATTACCTGACTACACTTTTAAATTACCGAAAAAAACAGTAACGCAATACATAAAGGGAGCACCTTGCATTTTGCACCAGATAACGGTGTTTATGTTTTAACTAGAACTTTTGAAAACGAAACAGTTGTTTATATTTTAAATAAAAATGAAAAAGCGATTACTTTAAATTTAGACCGTTTTTAAAGAACTAAATTTAGATGGAAAAACAGCTTAAAAATGTGTTTTCTAATCAAACAATTATCTGGGAGCGTCAATTAGATTTACCAGCAAAAGGGAGTTATATTTTTACTACTAAAACAAATTAAAATGAGAATCGTTTTCAGTTTTATATGTTGTGTTTTTATTTTGGCTTGTAAAAGTCAGACCACACCAATGCATGTAAAACAAGATAACGTTTCACTAGCTAAGGGTAATTTATACAGAATAGAAAACTTTCCTACACAATTAATTACACCCAGAAATGTAGATATTTGGTTGCCCGAAAATTACAATGAAAAGCTAAAATACCAAGTGCTTTATATGCACGATGGGCAAATGCTTTTTGATGCTTCTAGTACTTGGAACAAGCAAGAATGGATGGTTGATGAGGTGATTTCTGATTTGTTGGACAATACTAAAATAGACAATGTAATTGTTGTCGCCATTTGGAATATTCCCGAAATACGCCATACCGATTTATATCCTTTAAAACCCTTATCTTCTCTTTCTAAAGATGAAAAAGAGCTTCTTTTTACCGAGTTAAGAAACAACAATTTTTCAATAAATTTTGAGTCTAAAATTAATTCCGATAATTATTTAAAATTCATTGTAAACGAGCTTAAACCTTATATTGACTCACATTTTTCGGTGTATACAGATGCTAAAAATACAGCAATTATGGGCTCAAGTATGGGCGGTTTAATTTCTATGTATGCCCTTTGTGAATATCCAACTATTTTTGGTAAAGCAGCTTGTTTATCTACGCATTGGGTTGGTTTTAGAAATTTTAAAAACACGCCAATTCCCGAAAGTTTTTTTACATATTTAAGTAAAAATTTACCAAGCCCTACAACACATAAAATCTATTTTGATTACGGAACGGCAACTTTAGACGCTAGTTATTTAAACTACCAAAACAGAGTAGATGAAGTTTTGCAACAAAAGGGTTATGCAGACAATACGTATAAAAACCTAAAATTTGAAGGTGCTGATCATTCTGAGGCTTCATGGCAAAAACGCATTCACATTCCCATTGAGTTTCTCTTTGGTAAAAAAATAAATCAACATGAAAAAAATAATTGTATTTCTTCTTATTTCAGCCTTTTCATTTGCACAAAACAATAACCGAATTTTTAATAAAGTAGGTTATAAAAACAACAATGTTGCCATTCACGTAAACGATGGTTTTTACACCTTTGAGTTTATAAATGCGTCAATTGTAGAAACTACTTTTGTGCCTAAAGGCGAAAAACAAAACCCTGTTTCGTATGCTCGTTTTTTAGATAAAAAACCAATACATTTTAAAGTTAAAAAAGAGGCTAATAGTATTATTTTAAGTGGTGTTGAAAACGGAATTCAAGTTAAAATTATAGAATCGCCTTTTCAAATACAGTATTTAGATGCCAATAACAAGCTAATTATTGCCGAAAAAAAAGGCTATTTTAAAGAAAAACATTGTAGAATTGAACAACAGTATTGATGTGATTAAAGCACTTAGACCAGTAGAGTATGATAAAAAACGATTTTTGGAAGCCGAAACTTATGATATACACGAATTTGGTTTTATTGCACAAGAATTACAAAATGTTATTCCACAAATTGTAGAGGAAGGACAGATAAAGATAAAACACTATCTGTAAATTATATTTCATTGATATCTGTAATGACCAAAGCCATGCAAGAGCAACAAACACAAATTGAAAAACAAAACGACTTAATCAATAACCTTATTGAGCGTCTTGAAAAACTAGAGCAAAATGAAAAATAATCTAATTTTATCATTTGGTCTGTTATCAACGGTTTGTTTTGCGCAAACCCCAGTTTTACATGTTCCAAATAACGAGCAAGTAAGTGTATTGGCAAACGAAACCTTTGCACTTGAAGGCTTGGTTTTAGACAACAGCCAAAACATGGCTATTAATAATACAACTTTAACTTATACCAATACTCCAGCGGTTTTTACCACTGGAGAAGGTGTAAAAAGAGTTTATGAATGGTCTAATGCAATTAACTACAGTGGCCAAATACTATTTCAATACCAAAATATTGATTTAAATGGTTTAAATCCTATCGATCTTAAAATAGCTACTGCTCTTAACGGGCAAGATTATGTTATTTTACCTTCTAACTCAGATACAGGTTTAAGTTATGTAGTTTTAAATGCTGCTGTAAATAATCAGGTTTTACAAAAATTAACTTTGGTTACAGAACAACTTTTAAATATTAAAGATTTTGATATTTTAAGAAACTTGACTATTTATCCTAATCCAAATACTGGAGATGTTTTTTTACCTTACATCTAATAACAACTTTAGAGCCTTGCCTAAGCTTCAATTATATGACTTACTAGGAAAACAAATTAGTGTTAAAATAGAAAAAGAGAGTGACGGGAAGTATATATGTTATCCGCAAAAGATTTTAGAAGATGGAAACTATAACTTAATTATACAAAGTGAGAGTTTAACAACTGCTAAACGTTTAATTATTAAAAACTAAAAAAAAGGAGCTAAAGCTCCTTTTTATTCTATCAAAATACCCCAAAAAGTGTATGCTTTTTGGGGTATTTTTATATTTAAAGTTCTTTTAATTTGATTTTAAAATTTTTGAATTATAAAAGTACTTCTTCTATTTTGTTGGTGTTGTTCTTTCGAACAAGCTACACCGTCTTTACAGCCATTTACTAATTTAGATTCACCATATCCAACCGCAATTAAACGAGATGCATCTATGCCTTCTGATACTATATAATTTAAAGTTGCTTGAGCTCTTTTTTGAGACAGAAACATATTTTGAATACTAGAGCCTCTACTGTCGGTATGTGAGCCAATTTCTATTTTAACTGTTTTGTTTAATTTCATATAAGCAACCAATAAATCTAAATCTAAAATAGCATCTGGACGAATGTCATACTTATTAGTATCGAAATAAATTTGATCTATTTTTAAAGCCAAAGCAATATCTGTTCCTATGGCCGTGGTTACTTTAGTAATATCAACTTTAGGTATAACCTCATTTTTATTAACTGCTATGGTGCTTTCTGTAGTTTTGTCTGTAGTTTTAACAGCAATTTCACTCATTACTTTATCAAACTTTTTAACTTTAATAGTGTAATCTAAAAATGGATCTATATTACCAAAACTATAATTTCCTTTATTGTCGGATTTTGTAGTGCCAATTTCTTTATTGTCTTTATCTACTAAAACAAGGTTTACATTTTCTAAAGATTCACTAGTAGCGATGTCTTTAATTGCTCCTTTAATTTCTATTTTAACAATTTGTTCTTGTTTTAATTTTTGCAATTCGATAGAATCTTCTTCAATTATTTTTAAGTCAAAAGAATAAATGTCGTCGCTTCCTTTTCCGCCCAATCTATTACTTGTAAAATATCCTTTGGTTAACTCTTTATTTGTTGCAATTGCAAAATCATCGTAAGCAGAATTTATAGTAGAACCTAAAGAAATAACTTTAGCATTAGGGTCGTTTAAATCTAACGAATATAAATCTAAACCTCCAAAACCTGGATGTCCATTTGAGGCAAAAAGCAAAATATTATTTGCCGTTACAAAAGGAAAAGTCTCTCTACCTTCTGTATTTACATTATTTTTTAAATGGGTTATTTCTCCAAATGAACCATCGGCATTAACCTCAATTTTAAACAAATCTGAATCCCCTAAAGTACCTGGCATATCTGATGCGAAATACAAAAACTTACCGTCTGGACTTATGGCAGGGTGTGCAATTTTAACTGAATCCTTTTGAGAAAAAGCAATTACTGCAACCGATTCCCATTTACCATTTACCCATTGTGATTTTTGCAATTTAAAACCATCATTAAGTAGTTTATATTTCGATTTGCTAAGTAATGTGTTTTGGGTATGATACATTGTTTTACCGTCATTTGAAAAACGCAGGCGTAGCATCGTTGTAGATGGAATAACTTGCCATAGCATAAAGCACCGGTTTTGTTAATGCACCATTGGCTGTTTTTACTGTTTTTAATAAATTAGTAAAGGGCTCTCCTGTTCTTAACGATTTTTTATCTGAAATAAACTGTTCTCTAGCACTAGAAAAAACAATTGTATCTCCTTTTAAAAACACACCATAATCTGAAAAAGCAGAATTAATCGAAAGGTTTTCTATGTTTGAAACAACAAAATTAGTAGTTGTATTTAATGGATTAGATAATAATTTTGTTCGTATTTGATTAGGAAAAGACGTTTTAAACAAACTCAATTGTTTATCTGCTTCTGTTAATTTACCACTAACTCTTAAAGTATGTGCAAATCTAAATGTGTTTTCTGCACTTAATTGTGGGCTAACTTCTTTTAGTTTTTCAAACCACTTATTTGCTTCTAAATAAGAAGCATTTTGATAATTTGCATTGGCTAATTTTTCTAAAACTTCAATAGAATTATCCCCTTTTTTACTAAAGATTCAAATATTTTTATGGCCTCTATATATTCTAAATTATTATATTTTTCAACGGCCTTAAGCATAGCTTTGTTTTGAGCTAAAGCTAAAAGAGGACAAATAATAAATAATACTACTATTTTTTTCATGTGTTTTTTTGTTTAAAAGAATCTTTGAGAATTTACTTTTTGTGATCTTCCGAATAAATCAAACATTAAAAACAACTCGTGCGAGCCTGAGTTATAATTTGATAAATTTGAAGTCTCTCTATCATAAGCATAACCTATAAATAATTTCTCGCTTAATTGAAATCCTGCCATAGCACTAACTGCAGCATCCCATCTATAACCTAAACCAAAAGTAAATTTCTCTTCGTACATAAAATTACCCGAAACATCTACTTGCAATGGTGAACCCGAAACAATTTTAGAAACAAAAGCTGGTTTAAATTTTAAATTGTAATTTACATCGTAAACTTTACCTCCAGAAACATACAAATGTGCTCTTTGGTTTAAAGTAGAATTAGATATATCATCGTATCTTTTGGTGTCTAAAGTCATTGGGAATTGAAATTCCTAAATATTCTGTTTCGTTATAGTAAAAGAAACCCAAACCAATGTTTGGAGAGAAACGGTTGGATATATTATTTTGTAAAATTTCTTCACCTAAAGTATATTGATTTAGTTTTGTATAATCTACATTTAAAAGGTTTCCAGAAGCTTTAAGTCCAAAAGCAAGTCTATTACTGTTATTTAAAAATAAAGTATATGACAAATCTACTGCAAATTGAGTTTCGTCACTTGGTCCTATTTGATCGTTTAAAATAGAAAATCCATATCCAATATTAGTTCCATCGACAGGCTTGTGCATTGCTACATTAGTAGTTGTAGGCGCACCATCTAAACCAACCCATTGTGCTCTGTATAAACTAAAAATATTTAAATTACCTTTAGAACCTGCATATGCAGGATTAATAATACTGGCATTATACATATACTGCGTGTATTGAGGTTCTTGCTGCCCATAAAATATTGTACTTGTAAAGAGCAATATTATTATATATATTTTTTTTGTCATCTTACTATTGTTTCTAATGAGTTTATTGAATGTATTTTGTTTATTTATTTAGATATAAATACCCTGATCTTGTTTTTTTGGATTCCTTCAGAATTCACATATCTAATAGTATAAAAATAGGTACCTATTGGTAGTTGTTCAGATCTTCTTAATGTTGTTCTTCCATCAGACAAACCTTTAAAGAATCTATCGTCTTTACCGTAAGAGTCAACCTCGTAAACCGTGATACCCCATCTGTTATATATAGTAACAGTATTGTTTGGATACAATTGAATATTTCTAATTACGAAAACATCATTATCTCCATTACCGTTAGGTGTTACAACATTATAAACTTCTAAATCATCCTCGCTTGGCTGGTTATTATTAATTTCTAAATAATCTGGAATACCGTTATTGTCAGCGTCTGTTGGTTTATTTGGATCTTCACCAATTTCTTCTTCATTAGTCAATCCGTCACCATCACAATCTCCAGTTAAAAAGTCGTTAGAAAAAGGTAAGGTAACATTTGCCATATCCGAATCACATTCGTTGTTTACATCTGTACCGTCTAATAATTCTTGGCCGTTTGTAACACCATCACCGTCACAATCTAAGGCAGCCCAAGATGCACTTGGAGTTACATTTTGATTTTCTACTATTAATGAACAAGGGTCTAAGAAATCTGTATTATCTAATATTTCTTGTCCATTTGTTACACCATCTCCATCACAATCTGTATTTTTCCAAATAGAATTGTATTTAACGTTTGGCTGTTTAGTAACAAAGAACATAAATCTAATGGATTGGTTCCGTCTAATTGTTCTTGACCGTTTGTTACGCCATCGCCATCACAATCTAAAGCATTCCAAGCACTTGATGTTGTTAAAGTAATGCTCGCTAAATTAAATGAACATGCCACAGTTGGGTTTTGTACCATCTAAAATTTCTTGGCCATTAGAAACTCCGTCACCATCACAATCTAAACCATTCCAGGTTGAAGAAACAGCTCCTGTTTGGCTAGAGAAAAGCAAAGAACAAGGATTATTTGGATTTGTACCGTCTAAAATTTCTTGACCGTTTGTAACTCCATCACCATCACAATCTAAACTGTTCCAAATAGAAGATGTAGTAACTGTAATGTTAATAGCATTAAATGAACATACATCCAATGGATTTGTACCATTTATAATTTCTTGGCCGTTAATTACGCCATCACCATCACAATCTGCATTATTCCAACTGGCATTTGTAGTAACCGTTTGGTTAGCCAATAAGAACGAACATAAATCAGTAGGATTGGTTCCGTCTAAAACTTCTTGCCCGTTAGTAACTCCATCACCATCACAATCTAAAGAATTCCAAGCTGTAGAAGTTGCTAATGTTTGGCTTAAGAAATTTAAAGAACAAGGATCAGAAGGATTAGTTCCATCGATACTTTCTTGACCGTTAGTAACTCCATCACCATCACAATCGTTAGAAGGAACCGATAAACAATCTACTACAGTAACTACAGATATTACTATGTCTGTATTAGATGGATTTAAATTTTCGGTAATTTGATATTTAATTTGATAAATCCCTGGCAATGTTCCTGATGGTATAGTTATTGTACCATCTGCATTTAATGTAAAACCCGTTGGAATTGTAACTACACTCAAAGTAATTTCTGAAGGAATAACCAAAGCTCCATTTAATAAATCGTTATTTAAAACTGAAGCTGTAATACCACCTTGAAAACCATTTACAGGTCCAAAATTATCTGTAATTGCATCAATAATAGGAGCAACTACATTAATTGTAGCAGTTGTTTGACTGCAATTTAGCGGATTTAGTGTTTCACATATAGAATAAACTACCTGATAAGCTCCAGCTGGTGTTCCTTGTGGAACTGTAATTGTTCCGTTTGAATTTAAAGTAAACCCAGCAGGTGAACTTACAGTAGTTAACAACACATTTGAAGGAACTAAAGCAGTTCCGTTCATCAAATCATTTGTTAAAACAGAAGTTGTTGTGCCACCAGAATACCCGTTAATACCATTTAAAGTATCAGCAAGAGCTGTTACTGTACAGCTTAAATTAACCAACACAGCGGTTCTTGTTAAACTCTCACAACCAGAAACGGTTTGAGAGGCATAATATGTAGTACCAGTAACTAAAGGTGTATTTAAAGTTAAAGCTGTTCCTCCGGTTGCTGCTGAATACCAATTAATATTTAATCCAGGAGCCGTTGTTAAGTTGGCAACTGTTGGACTGTTTAAATAACAATATGTTTGACTGGTATTTGCTGTTGGAGCAGATGGTGAGTTAAACTGAACTAATATAGTATCTGTTGCTGTATTAGAAGAACAACCTGCATTAGTACCAGTAACCGTCATGGTTAAAGTAACCGAACCATTTACTAAATCTGCAGCACTTGGTGAATATGTAGCTGTTACACTACTAGAATCATTAAAAGTACCTGTACCACTACTCGTCCATGCTACCGAACCATTTGTAGCAACTCCTGATGTAGTAAAAGTTGTTCCTGCACAAATAGTAGCAGAAATTGGCCCTGCATTTGAAGTTGGCAAAGGATTAACAACAACCGTTGCTGTTGCAGATGCAGAAGAACATACGCCGCTTGTACTAACCGCTCTAAAATAAGTTGTACTAGTTAAGTTTTGTGTCGTATATACTGCACTTGTAGCTCCAGAAATTGGAGTAAAGTTGATATTATCTGTAGAAAATTCCATTGAATAGTTCCTGTATTTCCTGTTAAGGTTAATTGTGTACTGTTAGTACCATAACATACCGGTGCTGCACCAGAAATTGTTCCAGCAACTGATGTTGGGTTGACTACCATAGTAGCTGTTGCAGTTGTAGCTTCACTACAAACACCACTTGTAACAATAGCTCTGTAATATGTTGTATTAGTTAAGTTGGAAACAGTTAACATGCTTGAAGTTGCTCCAGTTATAGCGTTAAACACCACATTATCCGAAGAAACTTGCCATTGTATTGTTCCTGTATATTGACTTAAAGTTAACACAGTACTATTTGTTCCTTCACAAACAGAAGTAGCACCAGATATAATTCCAGCATTAGATTCTGGAAAAATAGTTAGAGTTAATGTATCTGTTGCAGTAGGTGTGTTACACGAGCCTGGAGCTATTACAGACAAGGTTAAAACTATAGTTCCCGTTGCATTATCTGAAGCACTTGGTGTATAAATAGCATTTATAGATGTTGCATCATCAAAAGAACCAGATCCACTTGTAGTCCATAAAACTGATCCGTTAGTAGCTGTTGCAGATGTACTGTATGATAAACCTGCACATATACTAGCCGTTTGAGGTCCTGCATCTGCTGTTGGTATAGGAATTAATGCTGCTTCTGTTATAGTAAATAATTTAGTAATAGAAGCACCGTTTGCATCTGTAATTAAACAAGAATAATTTCCTGCCACTAAATTAGCTGCTGTAGCATTTGTTCCTCCAGAAGGCGACCATAAATAGGTATATGCTGGTACTCCACCACTAACTACTACAGTTGCAGAACCAGTTGCATTACCATGACAAAGAATATTGGTTTGAGAGGTTGTTGCTGTTAAATTTGTCGATTGAGTTATGGTTACAATTTTTACTATTGAACATCCATTTGCATCGGTAATGGTACAAGTATAAGTACCTGCTGTTAAATTACTAGTTGTAGCGCCATTACCACCGGTAGGTGACCACGAATAAGTATAAGGTAGTGTACCGCCAGTAGCTGTAACTACTGCCTCACCTGTTGCTGCTCCAAAGATTGAAACATTTGTTTGTGTAGTTGTTGCACTTAAAACAGTAGGCTGAGTAATTGTAAAACTACGAACAACAGAACAACCGTTAGCGTCTGTTACTGTACATGAATAAGTACCTGCTGCTAAATTACTAGCTGTTGCTCCTGTTCCGCCAGAAGGTGACCAAGAATAAGTATAAGGAGCTGTTCCGCCAGCTGGTGTTACTGTAGCAGATCCATTAGAACCTCCGTTACAAGATATATTTGTTTGAGAAGTTGTAGTAGTTATTGCAGTTGGTTGACTAATTGTAAATATACTTGTTTGTGAAGCTCCACTTGCATCTGTAACTACACAAGTATAAGTTCCTGCAGACAATCCTGTTAATGAAGAACCTGTTCCTAAAGCAGGAGACCAAGTATAAGTATACGGCATAACACCACCAGAAGTAGTTACATTTGCTGTTCCGTTAGCAGCACCATTACAAACTAAATTAGTTTGAGTAGCACTTAACGATAAAGCTGTTGGTTGCGTAATTGCAAATGATTTTGTTATGATACAATTGTTAGCATCTGTAATGGTACACGTATAATTTCCAGCTGATAAACCCGTTGCTGTTGCAGAAGTTCCGCCAGAAGGTGACCATAAATAAGTATAAGCAGAAGTTCCGCCAGTAACTACAACAGTTGCAGAACCAGAAGAAGCACCGTTAATACTAACATTAGTTTGAGATCCATTTACACTTAAAGCCGTTGGCTGAGTAATAGTAATCGTTTTTACTAAAATAGCTCCGTTTGCATCTGTAATACTACAAGTATATACGCCTGCAACTAAATTAGAAGCTGTTGCATTTGTTCCACCAGTAGGTGACCATAAATAAGTATAAGGAGATGTTCCTCCTGAAACAGAAACTGTTGCAGTACCGGTAGCATTTCCATTACAAAGTATGTTGGTTTGTGTTGTGGTTGCACTTAAAGCTTGTGGCTCAATAATATCAAAAGATTTTGTAATCAAACATCCGTTAGCATCTGTAATGGTACAAACATAAGTACCTGCTGTTAAATTATTTGCTGCAGAAGCATTTCCTCCAGAAGGAGACCATGAATAAGCATAAGGTAAAGCTCCACCAGAAACAGAAACACTTGCAGAACCAGTGTTAGCTCCGTTTATTAAAATATTAGTTTGTGCTGTAGTAGCCGTTAAACTTGTTGGTTCTGAGATTGTAAAGGTTTTAACAACCGAACAACCATTTGCATCAGTAACAGTACATGAATAAGAACCAGCCGCTAAATTACTTGCAGTTGCTGCAGTTCCCCCAGAAGGGGACCATAAATAGGTATAACCAGCTGTACCTCCTGTAGCTACAACTGTAGCAGAACCTGTTGCATTACCATTACATAAAACATCCGTTTTAGAAGTAGTAACAATTAAACTAGTTGGTTGTGTAATTGTAATAACATCGGTAACCGAAGCACCATTTGCATCTGTTACAACACAAGTATATGTACCTTGAGCCAAGTTACTGGCAGTAGAACCTGTTGAAACCGCAGGGGTCCAAGCATAAGAATAAGGTGCTACACCTCCAGTAACTGAAACATTTGCAGAACCCGTTGAAACACCGTTACAAAGTAAATTAACTTGTGTAAAAGAAGAGGTTAAAGCAGTAGGTTGAGTTACTATAAAAGATTTTACAATAGAACAACCGTTGGCATCTGTAATAGTGCATGAATAAGTCCCTGCAACTAAATTTGTTGCTGTAGCAGAAGTTCCGCCAGAAGGGGACCATAATAAGTATAAGGTAATGTACCGCCAGAAACAGCAACTGTTGCTGAACCTGTACTTTGACCGTTTATAGAAATATTAGTTTGAGTCGTAGTTGCACTTAATACAGTTGGTTGTGTTATTGTAAATGTTTTTAGTAATAGAAGCACCGTTTGCATCTGTAATTAAACAAGAGTAATTTCCTGCCGCTAAATCAGTAGCTGTAGCTGCTGTACCGCCAGAAGGCGACCATAAATAAGTGTATGTTGGTACTCCCCCACTAGCTACTACAGTTGCAGAACCAGTTGCATTACCATTACAAAGAATATTAGTTTGAGAGGTTGTAGCTGCTAAAACAGCAGATTGGGTTATGCTTACTGTTTTTACTATTGAACATCCATTCGCATCGGTAATGGTACAAGTATAAGTACCTGCAGTTAAATTACTAGCCGTTCCAGCTGTTCCTCCAAAAGGAGTCCAAGAATAAGTATAAGGCAATGTTACCTCCAGTAGCCGTAACTACTGCCTCACCTGTTGCTGCACCGTTTACAACTACGTTTGTTTGTGTAGTTGTAGCACTTAAAACAGTTGGTTGTGTAATTACAAAATTACTAACAGCTGAACAACCATTAGCGTCTGTTACTGTACATGAATAAGTACCTGCTGCTAAATTACTAGCTGTTGCTCCTGTTCCGCCAGAAGGTGACCAAGAATAAGTATAAGGAGCCGTTCCGCCTGCTGGCGTTACTGTAGCAGATCCATTTGAACCTCCGTTACACGATACATTTATTTGAGCGGTTGTAGTGGTAACTTATAAATAGTTAAAGCTAAACTGTCTGTGCTTGTTTCAGCACTACATCCTGCTGAACCCGTTACGGTTATTGTTAAAGTAACAACCCCTATATCTGTTAATCCAGGGGTGTAAATTGGTGTAGCACTAGTAGCATCATTAAAAGTTCCTACCCACTTGTAGTCCATAAAATAGAACCATTAGTCGCAGTACTGTTTAATGTATAAGTATCCCCTGCACAAATAAAGTCTGTTGCAAGTGGAATTGTAGCAGTTGGTAACGGTGAAATAGTTAAAAACTATTGTATCTGATGTTGTTGCCGAAGAACAAACTCCAGAACCAGAAACCGTCATTGTTAAACTAACTGTTCCGTTAGATTTATCTAAAGCACTAGGTGTATAAATTGGAGTTGCGCTTGTAGCATCAGAGAAAGTACCTGTACCTGTAGAAGTCCAAGAAATTGCACCATTAGAAGCGGTTGCAGTTGGCGAATACGTTTCTCCAAAACAAATTATTGCAGTAGCCGAACCTGCATCTGCAGTAGGAACTGGAGAAATGGTTAAAACTACTGTGTCCGATAAATTAATACCAGCACATGCTCCTGTACTTGAAGCTGAAGAATCTAATGTTAAAGTAACCGTACCTGCTAATATATCTGCAGCACTTGGTGTATAAACAGCATCTAATGAATTACCGTTTGTAAAAGTTCCTGTACCGCTTGAACTCCATGTTAAAGTAGCACCAGGAGATGATAACCCTACGGTTTCATAAGTATTGCCTGCACATATATTTGCCGTGGAAGGACCTGCGTCTAATGTTGGAGCAGGATAAAAAAGATAAATTAATAACATCTGTAGCAATGGCTGTACAACCGCCAGCACCTGTAACGGTTATGGTTAATAAAACAGATCCGTTAGCTATATCATCCGTACTAGGGGGTATAAACAGGGGTTGCTATAGTAGCATCAGAAAAAGTACCAGTACCACTTGTTGTCCATAAAATAGCACCATTAGAAGCAGAACCGGCTAAAGTATATGTTGAAGCTGAACAAATTAAATCTGTATCAAGACCCGCATCTGCGGTTGTTGGTTCTGCTATATTTAAAATAATTGTATCCGAAACCGGTACATTTGCAGCACAACTGCCCACTGCACTACTGGTAACGGTCAATGTTAAAGTTACACTACCAGCTGCAATATCTGCAGCAGAGTAGGTATAAACTGGGGTGTTTATAGTGTCATCAGAAAAAGTCCCCTGTACCACTTGTAGTCCATAAAACGGTTCCATTTGTAGAAACTCCTGATGTAGCATAATCAGTATCTGAACATACCTCAACTGTTGCTGGACCAGCATCTACTGTTGCTACTGGGACTGAAACTATTGTAAGAATTAAGAAATCAAAACTATAAATTGAATCATCATTTGTAAAACAAGCATTTTCACCTTTAACAGCCATAGTTAAACCACAGAACCTGCAGCAATATCTGCAGCACTTGGAGTATAAACAGGGTTTGAGATTGTTAAATCTGAAAAAGTACCTGTACCATTTGTTACCCAAGTAATTGTTCCGTTTGTAGCTGTACCTGAAAGAGAATAAGTATCTACACTACAAATGGTAGCATCACTACCTGCACTAGCCGTAGGTAATGGATTTACAGTAATGGTAGATGTATTAGATGTACTAGCCGGACAAACTCCGTTAGTAACTATTGCACGGTAATCTGTTGTTGTGGTTAAATTGGTTGCAGTATAAGTATTTGATGTAGCACCTGATATATCCGCAAAAGCATTAGCTCCTGTTCTTGATTGCCACTGAATAGTACCTGTATTACCTGTTAAAGTTAAAACGGCACTGTTTGTTAAATTAGATCCTGGAGTTGGTGGTGTAACTGGATCTGTTACTGGAACCGGTGGAGAAACACTACAAATTGTTGTATCCCCTGTAATTGTTCCAGCTACCGAATTGGATCAACCGTAATTGTAACTGATGCTGTTGTTGCCGAAGCACAACTACCACTAGTCACAACCGCTTGATAATCGGTAGTTGTTGTTAAATTTTCAGCTGTATAAGTAGCTGCTGTAGCTCCTGCTATATTTGCAAAAGCGTTTAGAACCTGTTTTTGATTGCCATTGGATTGTACCTGTATGACCTGATAACGTTAAAGTAGTACTGTTGGTACCTGAACATACTGTTGCAGCACCCGCAATTGAACCGGCTACCGAAGTTGGACTAACCGTAACAGCAACAGGTGTTGTTGTTACCGAAGCACAACTACCACTAGTAACTACAGCTTGAAAATCTGTTGCAGATGTTATATTTGTTGCATTATATGTATCTGCCGTAGCTCCTGAAATATCTGCAAAAGCATTTGATCCTGTTCTAGATTGCCACTGAATGGTTCCTGTATATCCTGCTAAAGTTAAAGTAGTACTAGTTGTTCCTGTACATAAATTAGTTACTCCACTTATTGAACCAGCTACAGAAGTTGGACTAACAACAGCTGTGCCAGTAGCTACATTTTCGGTTATACCACTTGATACAACTGTAATATTACCCGATGTACCGTTTAGTGCAGAACTCGTTAAACGAACATAAATATCTGTACTAGCAACTGAACCAGATGTAGGCGTAAGGGTTAAACTACTAGCGTAACCCGATGCTGATGTTAATGAAACTTCGTAACCTGTTGGAGGTGTAATAATAATAGCATCTGTTAAATTTGAACCTGTTACCAAAAAACTTTGAGAAGCCGAAACTGAACCAGTACAACTAGTAAAAGCACTCAAAGTACCAGCAGTAAGTATTGGGTTAGATTGTACTACTGGACAACCAGAAGCATCAAACAGTTGTTCCAGAGGGAGTGTTAGGACAAGTATCTAGACTGTCTTGTACTCCATCACCATCTGTATCGGTAATTTGTGTGCTAATTGCTCCGGTAAAAGTTGGACCAACGGAAAAATCTAAATAAAAATATGCAAGATTAGCACCATCTGCTCCTACTTTTACACTTAAATTAGTTACAGGATTTGCATAAGTTAATCGTACTCTAGTTGATGGAGCTGTTGTTGTAGAAGAGTTCTGATCTGAATTAGACCTAAATTTAATAAAATTTTGAACTGTATTAGTTGTAACCGATAAATTTGTTGGATTTCCTAATTCATAACTTGAATATGCTTGAAATTCATTATATTGGTTAGAACCACTTACTATTCCATTACCATCAATATCATAAGTATTTACATAAAAGTTTTTTAATTTAACTAAAGTCCCAATATTAGAAGCGTTAACATATGAACCACCTACTATAAAGCTAAAATTAAAAATTATATAGCCTCCATTATTATCAAAAGTTATCCTAGGGTAAAAAAAGTCAGTATCACTAGTGTTGTAATCATAATTTCCAAATGAACTAACATTACTTATTTCAACTGTTTTTACGACAGCATCAATTACTTGTCCTCCAACAGTAATTACATTAGAATATAGAACTATATTACCTTGACTAGTCCCATCACCTACTTTATTTACAAAATTAGTTCCAAAACTTAATGGATTATAAGCTGCATCATAAGTAGTTTGCGCAAAAGAAAAAGCACTGCTAATAACAAAGTATAAGAGTAAAAAAATCTTTGTGTACTTGTTAAAATTTATTTTAATAGTATTCATTTGGGATGGGGATTTATTAAGTAACTATTTAAAGTTTAAAATATAATATGTTAGTTGAATTTGTATTTTAATAAAAATTCGTGTGTATTAAAACGGGGATGCCAATGTAGCAAGTGTTGAAACTTCGTAAGAATAACCAAAGAACATGTTATCTAAAACTTTAATTTTAGTTAATCCACCAACAGCACCACTAGACCTGTACATAGCACCAATTTCAAAAGACTCAAAAAAGCTTAAACTTAAGTTATAGTCTATAGAAACAGGAGCAGAATTTACATAACGTAACATAAAATAAGGCTTTAATACCATATTAGATGCGGTGTTTAAATCATAATCGTAAGCAGCACTTAAATACATATGTGCTTTATTTGTAGCTACATAATTTTGTGCTTCTTCGTTTCTTGCTCTTACCGTATTAAGTATTCTTGGTATGGAGGCAGAAACATAAAAATTTTCTTTTTTAAGTGTTGCACCAACGCCAAAATTGGGTCTAAAAGAACTAAATGATACTAAAGAAGGATCACTAACAGGGTTAAATGTGTTTAAAACCAGCGGTGTTTACTTCGTAAAAATCACCACCTGCTTTTACACCTAAATACAAATCTGTATCTGAACTTACTACTAATTTATACGAAAAATCTATTCCTAAATTGGTTTGTTTTTCTATAAAGGTTTTATCATTAGAAGCCGAAATTCCTATTCCTAAATTTTTTCCAATGGCAGAACCAAAAAACATAGGTTTGTGTTTCGGGCGCATTATTTACGCCCAACCATTGTTTTCTATAACCCACAGATGCATTTGTTTCGTTATCAATACCAACAAAAGATGGATTTACAAAATTCATTTGCTCTTTATACAGAGTAGTAATTCCCTGCTGTTGCGCAAAAATAGTAGTGCTAAATAGTACTATTGAAGCACAATATAAAATATATTTAATTTTTTTCATTTCTGTTTTTATTAAATCTAAAATCTTGTGATGTATAACCAACCTTCTCTATCAATTATTCCATTACCATCTAAATCAATTTGGTAATAGTACGATGCCCCTTCTGGTAAGTTTTCTGTATTGTTTTTATAACTACCATCCCAATTGTTTTTGGTAGTTTCTAGAATAAAACACTTGAGAACCCCAGCGGTTAAATACTCGAACTATAGAATTTGGATGGTTTTCAATGTTATAAATCATCCACGTGTCGTTAATACCATCACCGTTTGGCGATAAGGCTTCAGAAATAGAAATATTATCTAAATCACAAGCATCTCCAACTCCGTTTTCATCTCTATCTAATTGATCTGGATTGTATGTAAGAGGACAGTTATCAATAGTATCTAAAACACCATCATTATCATCATCATCATCACAAATATCTCCAATACCATCATTATCATTATCTAATTGAGCGGTGTTAAATGTAAATGGACAATTATCTATAACATCTTCAACTCCATCGTTATCATCATCATCATCACAATTATCTGAAATACCATCATTATCACTGTCATTAAAACTATTAGTTACAGTAACAATTGCATTGGTAATAGTTGTGTTTCCATAAGCATCAACAACTGTTAAAACAATTGTGTTATCTCCAATGAATCACAATTAAAATACGTTTCGCTAATCTCTATTGAAGCTAAAGAACAGTTATCTGTAGAACCATTATTTATCATATCGGCAGTAATAATTGCCTCTCCATCTTCATCTAGCGATACCGAAATATTTTGTGCAATTGCAATTGGGTTTATGTTATCTACAACCGTAACAGTTGCAGTTGCAGTTGTAGAGTTACCACTTAAATCTGTAACCGTTAAAATAACAGTATTTGCTCCAATATTAGCACAAGTAAATGCCATTGGACTAACCGTTACCGATTGTATTCCGCAGTTATCTGTTGAACCGTTATTTATCTGTGAAGCATTTATAGTTGCATTACCGTTTATATCTAATGCAACAGTAACATTTTGAACATTTACTGTTGGAGCTGTAGTATCTGTTACAATAACATTTTGATTTACAGTTGCTGTATTTCCACCAGCATCTGTAGCCGTCCAAGTAATAACTGTTAACCCTAGTGGGAAAGTTAAAGGTGCATTATTTGTAAGTGTAACCGAAGTACAGTTATCAAAAGCAAATGGCTCGTCTAAAACAACATTTGTAGCAAAACAATTATCAGAATTAGAGTTAATTGTTACTGTTAAAGGAGTTGCTATTGTTGGAGGAGTTGCATCTACAACTGTTACCGTTTGTATTGCTGTAGTTGTATTACCACTAGCATCTGTAGCCGTCCATTCGATTGTTGTAACCCCAATAGGGAAAGTTGCTGGTGCATTATTAGTTACACTCACAACCGAACAATTATCGGATGTTACAGGAGTTGGTATCGAAACATTTAAACCAAAACAATTACTATTTGCATTAACTACAATGTTAGAAGCTGCAATTATTGAAGGTGCAATAGTATCAAAAACAGTAACGGTTTGGTTAGCTGTTGAAGTATTACCGCTAGCATCTGTTACTGTCCAAATTACCGTTGTTGTTCCTATTGGGAAAACAGCAGGGGCATTATTAGTTACAGTTGCAACAGAACAGTTGTCTGCAGTTATTGGCAGCCCTAAAACTAAGTTTGTTGCTGTACAGCCATTATTTGTTGACATTGTTATGTTAGACGGTGCAGCTATCGTAGGAAGTATGGTATCTATAACCGTTACCGTTTGTGTAGCGGTTGAAGTATTTCCACTTCCGTCTGTAACTGTCCATGTTACTGTTGTTGTTCCTATTGGGAATAAAGTTGGAGCATTGTTTGTAACGCTCGCAATAGTACAATTGTCTGATGTTATTGGGTTTCCTAAAATAACATTTTCTGCAGTACATCCGTTATTTGTAGCTACCGTTACAGCAGAAGGTGCTAAAATTGAAGGACTAATAGTATCTATAACAGTTACAGTTTGTGTAGCTGTAGCAGTATTACCACTTCCATCAGTTACTGTCCAAGTAACAGATGTTATTCCGATTGGAAAAATAGTTGGTGCATTATTTACAACACTTGCTACAGAACAATTGTCTGATGTTACTGGTGTGCCTAAATTCACATTAAATGCAGAACAAACGTTATTTGCATTAAAAGTTAAGTCTAAAGGGTGCAACTATAGTTGGATTAATATTATCCAAAACTGTTACCGTTTGTGTAGCTGTTTCAATATTCCCACTATTATCAGTTGCTGTCCAAGTTACTGTAGTAACTCCTAATGGATAACTCAATGGTGCATTATTAGTTATACTTACAACTGTACAATTGTCAGAAAACCATAGGCGCACCTAAAACAATTCCTGTTGCAGTACATGAAGAGTTTGCAAATACTGAAATATTTGACGGAGCTGTTATTGGGAAGTTGATTATCTACAACTGTTACAGTTTGGTTAGCAGTAGCTGTATTTCCTGAAGCATCTGTTACAGTCCAAACAACTGTTGTATCGCCTAAGAGAAAAGTTGCTGGAGCGTTATTAGTAACACTTACAACACTACAATTGTCTGCAGTTGTTGGATTTCCTAATACAACACCTGTTGCGCCACAACTTGAAGTTAAAGCAACAGAAACAGATAATGGTGCTGTTATTGTTGGATTTATTGTATCTAAAACTGTAACTACTTGTGTAGCTGTTGTTATATTGTTACTTGAGTCTGTAGCAGTCCAAGTAACAACAGTTGTTCCAATTGGGAAAACCGCTGGAGCATTATTTGTAACTGAAACTGATGAACAGTTATCTGAAGCAATTGGCGTACCTAAATTTACGTTAAATGCAACACATGAACCATTCGCATTAACAGAAACTGCATTTGGTGCTGTTAAAGTTGGGCTTACTGTATCGTTAACCGTAACCAATTGAGTTGCATTAACTGAATTTCCGCTTCCGTCTGTTACCGTCCAAATTACCGAAGTAGTTCCTATTGGGAAAACAGTTGGTGCATTATTAGTTACACTAGCTATACTACAATTATCTGAAGTTATTGGTGAACCTAATACAACATCTGTTGCAGTACATCCATTATTTGTTGTTAAAGTAATATTTGCAGGTGCAGTAATAGTTGGGAATATCAAGTCTAGAACCGTTACTAATTGATTGGCTGTTGCTGTATTTCCGCTTGCGTCTGTTACTGTCCAAATTACCGTAGTAGTTCCCGCAGGGAAAACAACCGGTGCATTGTTTGTAACACTAGAAATACTACAATTATCAGAAGTTATTGGTGAACCTAAAACAACTCCCAATACTCCACAATTTGTTGAAGAATAAACAGTAATTGCTGCAGGAGCAATAATTACTGGAATAACTGTATCTACTACTGTTACCGTTTGGTTTACAGAAGTTGAATTTCCGCTTGCATCCGTTACTGTCCAAATTACAATGGTCTCACCAAGCTCAAATACTGTAGGTGCATTGTTGGTTACACTTGCTACTGAACAATTGTCTGCTGTAGTTGGTGTACCTAAGTTTACGTTAAATGCTACACAAGAATTATTAGCGTTAATTGTTAAATCAGCTGGCACTGTAATTGTTGGTGCAACACCATCAAATACGGTTACCGTTTGCGTTGCTGTTTTAATATTACCGCTTGCGTCTGTTACTGTCCAAATTACCGAAGTAGTTCCTATTGGGAAAACAGCAGGAGCATTATTCGTTACAGTTGCAACCGAACAGTTGTCCGCAGTTATTGGCAGTCCTAAAACTACGTTTGTTGCTGTACAACCATTATTTGTTGACATTGTTATGTTAGCCGGTGCAGATATGGTAGGAAGTATGGTGTCTACAACCGTTACCGTTTGTGTAGCTGTTGCTGTATTTCCACTTCCGTCTGTAACTGTCCATGTAACTGTTGTAGTTCCTAATGGGAATACCAAAGGTGCATTATTAGTAACGCTTGCTACAGCGTAACAATTATCTAATGTTACTGGAGTTCCTAAATCAACTCCAGAAACACCACAATTAGCTGTTGCAGAAACTGTAACTGCCTGAGGTGCTATTATGGTAGGATTTACTAAATCTATTACAGTAACCAGTTGCTCAACAGAAGTTGAATTTCCACTAGTATCTGTTACGGTCCAAACTACTATGGTCTCCCCTACTGGGAAAATAGTTGGGGCATTATTTACAACACTTGCTACAGAACAGTTGTCTGAAGTAATTGCATTACCAATATTTACATTGTATGCAAAACATGGATTATTTGCATTTACACTAATTGCTGCTGGAGCAGTAATTGTTGGATAAGTAGTATCGCTGATAATAACATTTTGAGTTGTAGTTGCTGTGTTTCCACTACCGTCTGTAACCGTCCAAACTACTACAGTTGTACCAATTGGGAATTCTACAGGTGCATTATTAGTTACACTAGCTATTGTACAATTATCACTTACAACTGGTGTTGTTAAAACAACGTTAGTTGCAAAACAAGTAGTTGCAGATAAAACAACATCTGCTGGTGTAAATATTACTGGAGAAGTTACATCTACAACGGTAATATTTTGAGTTTCTATTGTTGTATTGCCACTTCCGTCTATCGCTGTCCATGTAATTGTAGTTACACCGATAGGGAAGAATGAAGGTGCATTGTTTGTTAAGCTTTCAATAGAACAATTATCTGAAGCCGTAACTCCAAAATCAATATTAGTAGCTCCACAAGATGCAGAAGCGTCAACATCTATATCTGTTATATTTAAAATAGGAGCAATATAATCTTTCACTATTACTGTTTGAGTAACCGAAGTTGAATTACCACTTGTATCAGTTGCTGTCCATGTAATAATATTTGTTCCTAAAGGTAATGTTGCTGGTGCATCATTAGTTACTGTTACTGCAGAACATTGATCGTAAACTATTGGTGTGCCAATATTACTTGATGTTGCCCCACATTGAGCATCTGCAGCAATAACCAAATTAGAAGGTGCTGTAATTGATGGATTTGTATTATCTATTACTGTAACTGTAAAACTACAAGTTACAACAACATTGTTTACATCTGTTACCGTATAGGTTACCGTAGATAAACCAGGTTGAAAAACAACTCCACTTACATCATTTAATCCGTTTGTAACTACATTACTTGGGTTTGTAATTGTCCAAGTAACTAATTTAGGACATTCGCCAAAAGCTAAAGGCGTTTAAACTACCTGCTGGAGAAGTCCAAGTACAAGAATTTAAATCTGAATTAACTTCTAAACTTTCAGGACAATAAACTGTTGGTAAAGTAGAATCGGTTACTACAATTGTAAAACTACAAGTAGTCGAATTACCCGAAGCATCTGTTGCAGTATATTCGATTAAATGCGTTCCAATTGTTAAGGCAGTATTACTACTTGGCCCTTGAGTTTGAGTAACTGTTACAGCACAATTATCTTGAGCTACAGGAACTGGCCAAGCATTTCCATCAGTACAATTTGAATCAGAACCAATAATAAATGTTGCGTTAGACGGACAATTTAAAAAGACTGGTACTTCAATATCGTTTACAACAACATCATAAGTACAGGTAGATGTGTTACCAGATGCGTCTATCGCTGTCCATACAATTGTTGTTGTACCTACTGGGAAAGTTGCCCCTTTTAAACTGTAAGGATTAGTCCATTGTGTATAATTATGAGTTAAACTGGTTAAAGTACAGTTTTCAGCAGCAGTTGGATCAAACTGCGTATCCTCTACGATAAAACCACAATTGTCAAAAGTTGTATTTTTAACAATTGGACTGTTAGTTACACAGTTTAAAATTGGCGCTGTTGTATCTTGAACTACTACGGTTTGAATAGCAGTTGCAGTATTAGCGGCAGCATCTGTTACCGTCCAAGTAACTATAGTTGTTCCAATAGGAAAAACTGCAGGTGCATTGTTAGTTACAGAAACAACAGAACAATTATCTGCTGTAGTTGGTGTGCCTAAATCTAAAGATGTTAAATCACAATTAGAATCTACTACAACCGAAAGATCTGCAGGAACAGTAATTGTTGGATCTATTAAATCTACAACTTTAATTGTGAAGTTACATGATTGTGAAACGTTGTTTGCGTCAGTAATTGTGTAGTTTACAGCACTTACGCCAGCTAAAAACACATAGCCACTTACGTCATCTGTTCCAGTAGCTGTAGTAGCATCTGGATTCGTAACGGTCCATGTTACAGTGGTTGGGCAATCACCAAAAACCAATGGTGTTAAGCTACCCGCTGGCGATGTCCAGTCGCAAGATGCTGTACTAGAATTAACAATCATGCTTCCTGGGCAATAAACCACAGGATTTGTTTGATCTGTAACATTTATGGTGAAACTACAAGTAGCAGTATTGCCATAAGTATCAGTAGCTAAATATGATATAATGTATGTTCCCACTACTAAATCCGAACCATTTGTTGGTCCCGAAGTTTGAGTAACGGTTACAGCACAATTATCTTGAGCATAAGGAACTGGCCAGCTTGTACCGTTTGTACAATTTGCACCAATACCAATTGTAAAAGTTTGATTTGTTGGACAATTAACAAAAGTAGGGTTTTGTGTGTCTTGTACAATTATGGTTTGTGTATAAGTAGCTGTATTTCCACTAGAGTCGATAGCTGTCCAAATAACTTGAGTAGTTCCTATTGGGAAGGTAGCTCCTTCTAAAGTATTTGGATTATTCCAAGACGTAAAGTTGTGTGTAAAACTCACCACATCACAATCATCGGTAACTGTTGGGTTTAAGCTTAAACCTAAAACTTCATAACCACAAGTTCCTGAAGTGTTATTTTTTGTAATGGTACTGTTGCCAGCAAAAGTAATTGTTGGTGCAACTGAATCTGAAATAGTTACATTTTGAGTTGAAGTTGAACTGTTACCATTTACATCTATTACTTTCCATGTAACTACTGTTGTTCCTATTTGGAAAACCGGTGGTGCATCATTTGAAACTACTGTATTTGAGCAGTTATCTGAAACAACTGGTGTTCCTAAATTAATAGTAGGAACCGAACAGCCTGCAGCTACTTGAATATCAATATCTGCTGGTGCTGCAATATTTGGTAAAATATTATCTACAACAGTTACTGTAAAGCTACAAGTTTGTGTATTGTTATCTGCATCAGTTACTGTGTAGGTAACAGTACTGATACCAGGAGCAAATATATAACCACTAACATCAGAAGAACCTATTTCTTCTGTACCGTCAGGGTTTTCAACTTCCCAAGCTATTGTAATACAATTACCAACTGCCTGAAATGGAGACAAGCTTCCCGCTGGAGAAATCCAATTACAGCTGTTAGCATCAACATTTTTGGTTACATTTGGCGTACATACAATTATAGGGTTTGTAGTATTAATTACATTTACATAAAAAGTACAGAAAGAAGTATTACCTGCTGCATCTTCTGCTTTATAAATAATTTGATGTAAACCTACAGTTAAGGTACTTGTTGCAGAAGGACCTGCTGTTTGTGTAACTGTAACCGTAGAACAATTATCAGTAGCTTGTGGAATTGCCCAATTTGTTGGAGCACCATTACATGCACTAGCATAAAGACCTATTGTTAAAATTTGATTTGTTGGACAATTTTCAAACTCTGGAGCCTCGTCATCTGTAACTGTTATGTTTAATGTATAAGTAGAAATATTTCCGTTTACATCAGTTGCTGTCCAAACTACAGCTGTAACTCCTACAGGAAATACTGCACCTGATAAACTAGTGTTACTATTTGCTGATGTATAATTATGTACTAAACTAGCAAGTTGACAATTATCTGTTGCCGTTGGATTAAATTCTGCACCTTGAGTTGTGTATCCACAATCACCCAAAGTGTTTGATTTTGTAATGTTTTGCCCAGCTGAAAAAGTAAATACTGGCGCTTGAGAATCTAAAACGGTTACTGTTTGTATAGCCGTATTTAAATTACCCGAACTGTCTTCTACCGTCCAAGTAACGGTTGTTGTACCTAAAGGAAATTCAACAGGTGCGTTATTGGTTACAGCAACAATAGTACAATTGTCTGAAGTTGCTGGAGTACCCAAAACAACTCCTGTTGCAGTACATGTTGAAGTTGGGTTAAGAACTATGTTACTTGGAGCCGTAATTGTTGGCACTTCAACATCTTGAACAGTTACCGTAAAAGAACAGCTAGTTGAATTATTTGTACTATCAGTAATTGTGTAAGTTACTGTGCTTGTACCTACTGCAAAACTATAACCGCTTACATCACTTGTTGTACCAACAACTATTGATGCATCTGGGTTTAAAACTTCCCACGTTACCGTTGGGCAATTTCCGATAGCCTGAATTGGTTTTAAACTTAATGCTGGAGAAATCCAAAAACAAGAATTTGGACTTGTGTTTTTCAAAACTACATCATTAGGACAAGTTATTATTGGGTCTGATGATGCAATAACATTTAATTGAAACGAACAAGTGCTTGTATTGTTTGAACTATCCGTTGCAGTATATACAATTGTATAAGTACCCACTGCTAATGTGTCTGTTGGTAACGGCCCACTTGTTTGTACAACCGAAACAGAATCACAATTATCTGTCGCCAATGGCGCAACCCAATTTGGTGTTGTACCACAAGAGTACTGACCCACAGTTAATGCTTGGTTAGAAGGGCAGTTTTGCATTACTGGCGCTTCGTTATCTGTAACAATAATATTTAAAGTACACGTTGAAGTATTACCACCAGCATCTGTTGCGGTCCAAATTACTGTTGTTGTTCCAATAGGAAAAGTAGCACCTGCTAAAGTGTTTGCATTACTCCAAGACGAAAAATCATGTGTTAAAACAACATTATCACAATTGTCTGTAAAGGTTGGGTCAAATTCTGTACCAACAGCAGTATATCCACAAACTCCTAGTGAATTATTTTTTGTAATTGGAGCGTTAGACACACAAGTAATTACTGGATTCGTAACATCATTAACAATAACGTTTTGAGTTGCAGTATTTGCATTTCCTGCTGCATCGGTTACTGTCCATATAACTTCTGTAGTTCCTATTGGAAATTCAGATGGTGCATTATTAATAACACTTGCTACTGTACAATTATCACCTGTAATTGGCAAACCTAATACAACACCAGTGGCATTACAAGATGCATTTGCATTTACATTTACATCAACAGGTGCTGTAATTGTTGGCAAAGTGTCATCTATAACATTTATGGTTTGATTTATAGTGGCTGTATTTCCAGCACCATCGGTTACCGTCCAAGTAATTGATGTTAATCCTAATGGAAAAACAGCTGGGCCATTATGAGTAGTTGAGGCTACGCTACAATTATCATTGGTAACCAAACCAAAGTCAATAGCACTAGATATTGCTCCACAAGATGCATCAGCACTTATTTCAATTACTGGAGGAGCACTTATTGTAGGATCTGTTCTATCTAATACAGTTACAATTTGATTGGCAGTATCGGTATTTCCATTAACATCTGTAACTGTCCAAACTACTGTTGTAATTCCCGCAGGGAAATTTGTAGGTGCATCATTTGTTACTGATTGCGACATTACAATTGTCATCTGTAACAGGAGTTCCAAGAGCTAAACCAGTTGTAATACAAGTTGGCCCAGCATTAACAGAAATATTAGCTGGTGGTGTAATTGTTGGTAAAATATTATCTACAATAGTAACTATACAAGATGCAAATCTAACATTGTCTCCTGTGTCTGTAGCTATAATTAACACTGTATTAGGCCCTACGTCTGAACAAGTAAATGAACTTGGAATTGTAAATAATGTAATATCACAATTGTCAGACGATCCAGCATCTATCATATCAGGAGTTAAACTAACCGATCCGTACTCATCCAATTCTAATGTAATATCGTTAGAAACTATAACCGGCGGAATTAAATCTTGAACGTTTACTGTAGCGGTTTTGAGTAGCAACATTTCCGTTAACGTCAGTAACAGTTAAAGTTACTGTGTTAATTCCATAATCATCACAATCAAAAGTATCTTTATCTAAAGAGTAAGACAAAATACCACAGGCATCTGTTGAACCGTTATTTATCATTGCAGGCGTTATTGAGGCCTGTCCTGAAGCATCCAGTTGTGTAAAAATATTTTGTGTTAAAACATTCGGAGGAGTAACATCAACAACTGTTACTACAGCCGTTTGAGTAGCAAAATTACCCGCATTATCTGTAACAGTAAGTGTAACTGTATTATCACCTACGTTACTACAATTAAATGTATTTGGAGAAACACTATATGAGCTTATCAAACAATTATCCGTACTCCCGTCATCAACTGCAGTATTACTTAAAGTATAAGCACCTGTTGGAATCGAGATTAACTGTTATGTCTTTTGTTACTACAGTTGGGGCAATAACATCTACTGTCCATTTTGCAACAGTATTCCAAGCAGTACTATTACATCCAAAAGTTGAACAATCTACTCTTCTTGCCTGAATTATAATTCTATCGACACCTTTAATTGATGAACTTAAACCCGTTGGTTCTACAATTGAAGCTGCAGACCAAATAGTTCCACCATCTATAGAATACCTATATTCTAAAGTACAGCCTTGATCTATTCCTCCTGTAGCAGCACCTGTAATTCCAACCACATCATTTAAACAAATTTCGTCTAGATTTGGACTTTTAGGCGCACTTGTAGGCACTGTTGGTTGTTCTACAATTTTTACATTCAAATTTTGCCAACCTGTTATACATGGTCCGTTTTGAGCTTTTACCCTTATAAAAGCACTATTTGTAACTACGTCAGGCCAGTTAAAACTTACACTATTTGAACCTGAATTTGTAATACTTACATATGAATTACCATTATCTACTGAATATTCCCAGGTATAATCCTTAACATTTGCAGCAGCAGTAACTGAATAAGTAACATTTAAAGCTCCTGAACATACAGTTGTAGGGCCAGAAATTGCACTTGGTAAAGCAGGTGTTATTGGATAATATATTAAGGTAGCTGAATTGTAGTTAAACCCATTATTAATTCTATTAGTACCAACGGTGTAACCGCCAGTACTTGGTGCTGTATAGGTTACAGGATAATTACCTGAAACTCCGTTAATACACACGCCATTAGAGTAAACTAAAGCTGATGAACTTAATGAGAAGTAATACGAGACCCCTTGTGTTAAATTCATTGTACCGTATTCCCCTGCACCTAATTGTTTTGTATAAGTTGAACAATTTACTGGATTACTGTAAGTAGCTGTATTACCTATATTACATTGAGAATTTGATTTTAAAGAGGTAAACAAAACAACAAGTAAAAAAAAACTTTTGCTGATAGAATAAAGATATTTAAAAAAAATATCGGTTAAAGTATATGATTTCATAGATTAAGGGCTATTTGGGGTAAAAATATATTATTTTTTTCATTAAAAAAAATAAAAAAGCACCAAACAGATATTACAAACCACTAGAAAAGAGCGATCTTCAATTATTCAATGATAAAAGAAAGGTATAAATTAATTTATCACAAAAAAAAAGAAGAGTCGGAAACCATTTTGTTTAAGTTTGAATTATTTGGGAAATAATTTAAACCTCTTTTGGCATAAAAATTAGCTTTAACGTAATTTTTATTTAGCAGAAAAATATAAGCTACCAATTCATGAATATTTTCATTGTTTGAATTTATTGCCAAGTATTTGTTTCCAAAAAATTCTGTTTGTTTTACATTACCTAAATCAAAGCTTGTTTTGGTTAACTCTTCAAGCACTAATATATTGTCTGGCAAAATAGTGTAAGCTTTTAAAAAAGCTGCATATGCATTTGCGTTATCATTAAGCGTAATATACCCCCTGCCTAAATCAAAATTATAATTGAAAAAATAAGGATATATTTCAATAGCTTTCTTTAAATGCGTTATCCCTGTATTTCTGTATTCGATTTTAACCTTTTCTGGCAAATAAGCATTTCGCATAGATTCGTCTAACAAACTCATGGCATACATATTGTTGGCTTGTGCCGATTTATCAAGGTGCTTTATATCTTCAGACATTAGGCTGATAGGGTTTTCCCATTGTTTATTTCTATTAATTGTTTTTAATGTGAAAAGAAATAAAATAATAAAAATTGAAAACTCTATTTTTTGAGGTTTAAAGAGGTTTAAAGTGGGCTTAATCCATAAAAATAAAGCCGCAAATAAAATACTAAAACCTGCTGAAGCGGTAAATGCTAGTCGTTCACCCACCATACCTGCGACAAATTCTACCCAATTGCTAAACAAAAGTATGCAACCCACATACCATAAAACAGCAATAGAAATGACTGGTCTTTTTTTAAACTGAAAAAACAGCTAAAACGATTAGTAAAGTATAAAACAAAATGGAAATCCCTACAAAAATATTAGTAATTGGAGTAGTTTGTATTTTTGAATAACCGTAATAAAAAGATAATTCATTTGGAAAAATCATCAAACGGGCATATTCCCCTAAAACTTCAAATCCTGTTCCTACTAATTCATTAGTAGTGTGAGGAAAAACTAATGTATTTTCTACATATTCTAAATCTCGACCTTCTTTTAATCGCGATTCGAATGTTTGAAAATCTTTGTTTTGTGTGTTTAAAACTTCAACTAGTTTAGTGTTTTTAATATTATTTGTGAATTTTAAAGCAAAAAAGCCATTGTACATTACAAATATTAAAACCGAAATAGCAACTGTATATTTTTTAAAATTTGAAAATAATTTTACCCCTTGCAAAAATGCCTCTAACAAAATAAAAGCAAATAATATAAACAGTGTAGACCAATTAAAAATTGCTGCAAAAATCAAAAATAAAAATGCAAAAATTAAACCTATTGTTTTTTTATACCTTAATAACAAAAACACAGCTAAAATCATTATTGTTTTTTGAAACAACAAAAGGGGTTTTTCTATAGAAAATCCGATTTGAATTGCTAAATAAATTGTTATACTAAAAACTAAAAACAAAACTAAGTATATGTATTTTTTATGTATTTCATTTTTTTCTAATAAAAGAAAATACATCCCAAAAAACAACACAAAATCCAATACTGAAAAATCTAATGTTTTAATAGTAATAACAAAAAGAAAGAGAGAAATTTGGAGAAAGCCAATTAATTTATTCTTTATAAAAATAAACCCTAATAGTATAGCTGCTAAGACTAATAAGTAAAAATTAAACGTAAAATAATTATAAATAATTATACCCAAAACTACTACCGACAAAATGCCAATTTGGTTTTTAACTAATCTTGTTTTTAATTTTGAAATAAGCTCGTTACTGTCTAACAATTTAATGCCAAAAATAAGAGTATAAATAGCAAAAAACGGAATTATTAAAACCATAAAAATTCGAGGCAAATTATTTTCACCAATTATTAATGCAGAAGGAACTAGTAAGAGCAAACAAATTAAAAACAGCTCTTTTAAAGATGTGTTTTTAGTTAAAAGAAATTGAGCAATTGGAAAAACAATTACTAAAGGAAATATGCTTTTTTTAGCCAACAACCCTAAGGTAAAAAACAAACCAACTAATAAAAGGTTTCCTGAATTTTTTTTGATTAAGTACTTGTTAATTTGAAGTGCCGATAGCATTGCAAATAAAAACGCCAAAATTTCGTCTCTATTTTTAATACTGGCAACCACTTCTGAGTGTACCGGATGAAGAGCAAAAAAAAGAGCCGCCATTAATGCAACAGTTTTGTTTTTTTCGCCTAACCAAAGCAACAGTAATTTATAAAAAAGAAAAACTGCCAAAACATACAAAACAACATTAAAAAAATGACTGACTGCTGGACTTTCGCCAAACAAAGCGTTTTCAAATGCAAAAGACAAATGAACTATAGGTCTGTAACCAAATGCGTTTCCTGACTCATCTTGATAATACGTTCTGGTAAAAATTTCTTTTACTGTACTTAATCCTTTAGAAGTTAAGGGATGGTTTTGGGTAACTAAATTATCGTCTAAATTATATCCGTTTTTAAAAGTATTTGCAAAAACAAAGAACGTAATTATTGCAATTAAAAAACCATATCCTGGCTTTTTAAAGAAATTACTCTTGCTTTTTTTATGATCTGTATCTCTTTTTTTCAAAACGAAATTATTAATCTATTTTTATATAAATTCAAAGTAATTAGGAAATGCTTCTTCTAATTTTAGCCTTACTAATTCACTGTTTTTCAATTTAACTTTTTTACCTGCTTTAACCAATTCCAAAGCTAATTCTAATTGTTGAGATTTTTCTAAAATGTCAGTATCTTTTTTATACGTTACCGAATCAAAAATATATTCTTCTTTATTTTCTGCTAAATAATTTTCCAATTGAAAATGTAAATGTTGTTTGTTAACATTTATTGTGGCCTGAGAAAGCAATAAAGCAAAATCATTTTGTTGAGAAAAAGCAACTAAAGCTTCGTTATCTCGAGGAAAACAAGGGCCGCCGTAACCAAATCCGTAATTCAAATATTTACTACCTATTCTTGAATCAGAACCTATTGCTTTTAAAATATTATTTGGGTTGCCGCCGACTTTTAATGCCAAATCTCCAATGGCGTTTGCAAAAGAAATTTTCATGGTTAAAAAACAGTTCGTTGCCAATTTAGACATCTCGGCACTTACCAAATCCATAACATGTATTTCTGGGTTAGACTTACACATTTTATTATAAATCAACTTCAACATAGTCGTTGCCTTTTCATGCCCCTCACCTATTAAAATTTGATCGGGATATTGTTGGTCTTTAATAATACTGCCTTGAGCTATAAATTCGGGATTATAAGAAACCGTATAACCGTTTTTTGAAATTGTACTATTTAACAAATCACAATACCCTGGCATAACCGTACTGCCTATAATTATATGTCGTTGCTTGTTGCTATTTGGTGTTTTAGAAACTAAATCTTCTACTACCGCGTCTATATAATCGTGAGAAAAAGTGCCGTCATTTTTAGATGGTGTTGGAACTAACAAAAATATATATTCTATATCTTCTTTAAAAATAACTTCATAATTTGAAGTTGCTTTAAATGAAGTTGCACTTTGCAAATAACTTTCAAGTTGAGGCTCATTAGAAGTAAACTCTTTAGATTTTAATTGCTCAACATACTCTACATTGGCATCAATGCCCCAAACTTTAAATCCAATTTTGTCTAGATTTAATGCAAAACACAAACCCAATCTTCCTATACCAATTACTGCTATTTTGTTCATTATATATCTATTCTATTTTTTAAAAGTATATTCTGGCAAATCAACATCTACTAGACCCCAATTTTGTTTGTTAAACCCCCAGTTTTGTTTGTTTTTTACTATTTGCATTCCGCCTTTAAATACAATACTATAATCTAAAGAAGGCTTGCTTTCTAAAAACTTTATAGTTCTAAGGGCATCATCAGACTCCCAACCGTCTTCGTGATAAATATGGTAAATAGGTGCATTATAGGGTAAAATATATTGTTTCATTCCTACTGCTTTAGCGGCCCACAAACCCATACTGTCTATATGTATGGAGTACATGTCTAATTCTGGATATCCGTCTATTTTTTCCCAATCTTCTCTTGCCATTAAAGTAAAATCTCCACAAGCATCAAAATCTACAGTAAAATGAGCAAATTTATCTTTGTAAAAGTAATTCCAAACTTTTAAAACAAACTTATTTAAAAACTTAGTTACTCTTGGAAAATTATAAACTATTGTTGGTAATATTAAAGTTTCATGGTTTTGAGACTTTCCTAATCTTTTTATAATATTTTTTGAAGCAAACTCCAATTTATCTGCTAGTATTTCAAAATCCATTACTTCTTTAGGAACATCGCAACGGTTTGCTCGGTAGTAAACTCCTTTTCTAAATTTCTTTTCCGAAAAAAATTTAAAACACTCATCTGAGAACAAAATATCAATATTTGTACAAAGAATAAACGCCCCGGTAGCTCGTTTTATCCCTACATTTTTTGCAATCATTTGATACAACGGAATGTTTTCTGCGTTTTTGTATGTTTGATGTACTTCTTTGGTAACTACAACATACTTTAAAACCACAGTAGAAGCTTCAGGCGGATTTGGCAGTACTTCTTTTAGTAATGGTTTATCTTGAGGTGGATTCCATTCTACAATAATCAACTCAACAGGACAATTCCATTTTTTAGATTGATCGTAAATACCTTCAACAAAAGCTGTTGTGCGTTTTAACAAGTCGCCTCCGTGGTTGTCATTTCTGGTAGTAGCAATAATGGATAAATATTGAGACATAAAAATATATTATAATAGGGTTTCTTGTAAATTTAAATGGGCAAAACCCCAATGTTCAGAATTAAAAATAGTAGGTTTTTTTTCTTTAATCATAATTTGCGAATCTTCTTGAAATGTTAAATATGCCTTTCTAAATCCAAATTTTCTGTTTCGGCATTATAACGCCTGTCATGCTCTTGATGGTAAATTGGATAAGGATAAACAAATTCCTTCAAACTTAATGTTGCAGCTTGAACCACCAAAAGAGCATCTATATGAAGTGCTAAAAAAGCATCTTCTTTATAGGCTTTTATTTTTTGCCAGGCCGATTTATGCATTAACATAAAATCGCCACTTACGTTACAATGATACCTGTTTTCGGCCTTAGAATGAAGTTTTTTACGCCATAAAAAGTTAAACGATTGTAATAGATTATATTTAATTATTTCTGCTTTTTGTTGTGCTAAAATTAAGTAAAACTTAGATTTAGTTACTCGTCCAACCTTAACCGATTTAGAGATTGCCTTAACCCAAACCTTACAGACGTTATTTTTGGCATATTCTAAAATGTTTTTTGGTTCCTCAGCAGCTTTTTCTAATCTAAAATCAAACCTATTTGAGCGGTAATAATGGGTTTTCTTTAAGTTTTTAATATCTTTAAAAAAAGAGTTATCAAAAATAATATCTGGATTCATTGCTACTATAAAATCGCCATTTGCTCTCCTAATTCCGGCATTTTTTGCAGGATACTCCAAAACAGGAACATCTTTTACTTGATGGTTGTTTATAAAATTCTGATGTATATGGTTTGCAACCGTAATTATTTTAATGGTAATAAATTCATTTGATTTAGGCCACAAAATAAAATTAGAAATTGCATTATCTGGAAGTGGGTTATAATTGACAAAAATAATTTCTGAAGCTATTTTATTTGAATTTAATTGATCAAATAACGACAAAATACACCTTTGCAAACGCGCCTTAAAATCACCACCATAATTGTCGTTTCTACCTACTAATACAAAAGATAGTAAAGGCGATTTTTTACTTATTTCATCATTAATATTTACCATAATTTCTCAAAAAAATTAGCATTAAAATTATGGGTGCAATTTGTGAATGTTGTAGTTGAATTGTTTTTAAAAAACAAAGTATCTTTAGTGTTAAACAATCTAGAAAGTAAGGCTAAAGGAGTTAAAATACAAAAATACAAAAGCGACAATATTAATGGCGTAACAAGCATATTTAAATAAACTGCAAAACCCATCCATATTAAGTGAACATATTTAGAAAAAACTGGAAATAAAACCCCTAATACCCCAATAATTAAAGAAGCGTTTATAAAATAATGTATTGAAGTTATTTTATAAATTAGAAGTAAAAATACCACTAAAGTAAGAACCGTTAGATTTTTAGAATTGAGTTGGGTTTTCATAATTTTAAAACAAAGTATAAACAAATGGAGCTATGGCACTGCCGCTGGTAAACACAATCAAAAAGCTTATTAATAAAAGAATTAAAATCATGGGTACAAGCCAATACTTTTTTCGCTCTTTTAAAAAGCCCCATAAATCTAGTAAAAACTCCATATATTATCTTAATTTACAAAAGTATAAAAAATTAGTCATTGGCTTTTATAATGCCCCATTTTTCTTTATCGTCTATGAAATATTGATCTTCTTTTTTAAATAAAAAATTTTCTATTACAAGGTAATCCATATCCGTTCGCATAAAGCATTTAAAAGCATCACTTGGGGTACAAACAATTGGTTCGCCTCTTACATTAAAACTTGTATTTACCAAAACTCCAAAAGTTGTTTTTTCTTTAACTTTTTGTAATAAATTATAAAATAAAGGATTTGTTTCTTGTTGTACGGTATGTAAACGTGCTGAAAAATCTAAATGTGTAACGGCAGGAAATAGACTTCTTTTTGACGCCAATTTTTGTTGCATACTTAAGCCAGTAATAGCTTCATTAACTTTGTACTTTTCTTTTATTTTTGATGTAAACAACATAAAAGGCGAAGGGACTTTTATTTCAAAATATTCACGCGAATCTTCAATTAATAAACTGGGTGCAAAGGGTCTAAAACTTTCTCTGTTTTTAATTTTTAAATTCAACTTTTTTTGCATTATTGGGCTACAGGGATTGGCTAAAATACTTCTATTTCCTAAAGCTCTTGGACCAAATTCCATTTTCCCTTGAAACCAACCTACAATTTTATCATCTGCTAAATGTGCTGCTACTTTACTTAACAGCTCTGTTTGATTCGTAATTTGATTAAAAATTGCTTTGTTCTTTTTTGCCATTGCATGTATTTCTTTATGAGAAAAATCGGGCCCTAAAAAACACCCTTTCATAAGATCATGAGACGTATTTTTTCTGGCTTCATTAAAATACATATACTGAACCGCTAGGGCTGCTCCTAAAGCTCCTCCAGCATCATTGGCCGCAGGCTGCACATAGATTTCTTTAAAAATATTAAGTTCTAACAATTTGCCGTTTGCTACACAATTTAAGGCAACACCTCCAGCAAGTGTTAAAGCATCTAAACCTGTAACTTTTTTGGCTTCTTTAGCTAAACCAATTACAATTTCTTCAGTAATTTGTTGAATGGCACATGCTAAATTACAGTGCGATTGCAAAATTTCGTCCAAAGGCTCTCTCTTTTTAATGTCAAAAAGTCTTTCCCATTTTTTTTCGTGTATCATTTTTAAACCCGAAGCATAATTAAAATACGCCTGATTTAGCCAAATAGAACCATCTGTTTTTATGTCAATTAGCTTAGATTTAATTAGCTCTACATACTGTTTGGTTTCAGTAGCATCTTTTTCACCAAAAGGCGCTAAGCCCATTAATTTATACTCCCCTGAGTTAACTTTAAAGCCTAAAAAATAAGTAAAAGCACTATACAACAAACCAACAGAGTGAGGGAAATTAATTTCTTTTAAAATGGTAATTTTATTTTCATTTCCAACACCAATTGAAACCGTGCTCCACTCGCCAACTCCATCAATTGTTAATATAGCAGCATTAGCATAAGGTGATGCAAAAAATGCACTTGCCGCATGAGACAAATGATGAGAAGAAAAAAGGAGTTTTATTCTTTTTTTATTACTAGGCTCTATTTTATAAAGTGCGTCTTTGATGCGTTTTTTTTAAAAACAACTTTTCATTTAACCAAATTGGCATTGCTTTTAAAAATGAAAAAATACCTCTAGGAGCAAATGAATAATAAGTTTGCAATAATCTTTCGAATTTTAAAAACGGCTTTTCGTAAAACACAACAGCGTCTAACTCATCTATAGTAATTCCGCCTTCTTCAAGACAAAATTTTATTGCGTTTTCAGGAAATTCTTCGGTGTGTTTTACCCTTGTAAACCTTTCTTCTTGAGCTGCTGCTATTATTTCTCCGTCTATTAACAAAACAGCGGCAGAATCGTGATAATAGGCAGATATTCCCAATATAACTTTAGGTTTACTCATTGTTTTAAAATTTAAGCGTTCTGGTTGCTTATCCAATGGTATAAATGTGTAATTCCTTCTGTTAAATTTACAGCGGGTTTCCATTTTAAATCATTAAATATCAATCTGTTATCAGAACACCTGCCTCTTACACCAATGGGTCCTTCAATGTTTTTTATGGTTACATTTTTACCTGCTATGGAGGCAATTAATAAAGCAAAATTATTAATACTAATCATTTCTTCAGAACCAATATTGTATGGGCCTGAAAATTCAGATCTAGTTAATTTAAGCACCGCATCTAAGCAATCTTCTATATATAAAAAAGATCTTGTTTGCATACCATCTCCCCAAATTTCTATTTCACCTCCTTCATTTGCATCAGAAACCTTTCTGCAAAGTGCGGCTGGTGCTTTTTCTTTTCCGTTATTCCAAGTCCCTTCTTCGCCATAAATATTATGAAATCTAGCAACTTTAACATTTAAACCATAATTACGTTGAAATGAAAAGTAAAGTCTTTCACTGAAAAGTTTTTCCCAGCCGTATTCACTATCTGGTGCGGCTGGGTAGGCTGTGTTTTCGCCACACTTTGGGTTGTTGGGGTCGAGCTGATTAAATTCTGGATACATGCAAGCAGAAGAAGAATAAAATAATGCTTTTACACTTTTTTCTACTGCTACTTTAGCTACATTTAAATTAATTTGTGCCGAATTATGCATTACATTAGCATCATTTAAACCCGAAAAAATATAACCCGCACCACCCATATCTGCAGCAAGTTGATAAAGCTCATCTATATTATCAGTAATCACTTTATTTACAAAGTCTATCTCTCTTAGATCGCCTAGAAAAAATTCATCCGCTTGAGTTGACGAAAAATCTGGGTATTTAATATCAGCAGCAATTACATAATGACCTTCTTTTTTTAATCGTTTAACTAAGTGTGAGCCAATAAATCCACCAGCCCCAAGAACAACTACTTTTTTCATAATATATTCTATTTTATTATTATTCCCATTTTGTTTAATGTAACACTTTTTGTTTTTCCCTCTGGAGCAACTGGTCGTTCAATTAAAAAAACATCAATGGTATCACATGCTTTTAATTGAGGGTTTTGACTTACCCATATTGCCCAATAATCTTCTAGTCTTTGTTGCACCTTTTCGCCTTGTTCAAAATCATTAATCAATTTATTTTCAAGCCAACCATAATCTTCCCATCTAAAATTATTTTCTTTTCCGATATCATGCACCGATTTACTTAATTTTAATGCTCTAAAATCAATAATTTTAATACTATCTGGAATTATTGCAGAATATGTTGGATATGACGAAAATGGATATGAATCAACATGAAACATTCCGAAAACAAAATTAAAAGATAAAATTAATATTCCGGAATAAAAAGACAATTTAGAAAAATGAATTTCATTTTTAACAGCTTGTATTTTGTTTTTAAAAAAGTAATTAAAATCGATGTAAAAAACATAAAAAACTTGAAGCATTACTAGAAAAGAAATATACATAAAATAACCCACTACGTTATGCATTATTAATCCGCCTAAAGCTGCAATCCATCTTGTTTTTGGTTTTAAAATTAAAAATAAATATGCCAGTTCAAAAAGTATAGTTAAAAAACCACCAACGTATAAAAGTGATGGAAAATAATCAATTCTAATAGACGGAACTTCATCATAAGCTTGCAACCATTCAAGCTGAACCTGATTAACCATTGACTGTCCTAGAGCCCAATCGAAACCACAATCCCAAAGTTTATAAAAACCAGCCCAAAAATAAATAATTCCAAACTGAAGCCAAATAAAGCGGATTGGAAATGTATAATTTGAACTCTTTTTAATTTCGGCGTTTTTATTAAACTTAGCATCTATTGAAAAAACATCGTAACACCTAGAAAAAGCAAAAAACCAAGCAATCCATATAACCAATTGCATGTGCCATAATTTGCCGAAAAAATTAGGTGTTGCCATTATATAAAATACACAAACTGCATTTAATACTAAGAAAAACCTTGTTTTAAAACCAACAATTATAAACAAACAACAAGCAATACCAACGTACAAAAAATATAAATAAATACTTGAACTAACCGGAATTATATCAATGAACCAACCAATAAAAGGTAAACTAACTTTTGAGCCTAAAGAAAGTATTGATATCCTGCTAAATTGGATTAGATATATAAAAATTAAATAGGCAAAAAAAAGTATTCGAAAAATCGAAATTGAGTAAGGTAATTGAGGTTTAAATAAAAATACTTTTAAATATTTTAAAAAAACCAATCTATTATCAAAAAGGGTTTTGAGTATTACCAATAGTATTTGAAGCAAAAATCCTCTTGCTATTAAAACTTGTAAATTGAAAAAATCATTTTTAAAATAAATTTTAAAAATAAAATATAAAAATAAGTAATACAAAATTATAGTAATTAATATTTTACTTTGTCGAACTAAAAGTTTTTTAAAGCAAAATGTAGTATCAATTTTTTTAGATTTTAAAAAATTAGCCGTGTTTTTTAGAACTTTGTATATAAGAAACAAAGTAGAAAGTACGCTCAATATTTTAACTGAAAATAAAAAATAATAAAGTAAAATACCAAAATTAGGATACCACGATTTAAAATCTAATAAAGTTCCTTCAAAATGAAACAAAAGTAATGAGTTCGACAATTGATTAAAAGAGGTAATATTACTCGCAAACAATAAAAATGTGAATAAAAAACCAAATAAAAAATAAATAAAAATATCTTGTTTTGATTTATCGATATGTTTTTTAAAATTAATCATCTTTTAAAATAAACCTATTAACATAATTAATAAAATGCTTTTCGTTTTCTTTTATCAACTCATTTTGAAACATACTTTCTGACGCATTTCTACCTAAATTAAGCACCAAGCTGTCGCTCTGACAAACTAAAATCATGGCATTTGCCATTGCCAAATAATCGTATTCGGGTACTAAAAAACCATTCTCTCCCGACACAATTAACTCTTCAATACCTGCGTGTTGAGTTGCAACCACAGGCAATCCATTGGCCATTGCTTCCATAATTGCAACAGGCGTTCCTTCTTTGTCGTTATTTATTGGAGTAGTTAATGAATGTTGAACAAAAACACGAGCCTTATTCATTTCTGCTAAAACTTCGTCTGATGTACAAATGCCTTTAAAAACAACTTGACTTTCAATTTTTAAAGCTCGTACCAAAATATGGCAAGCCTCAAACAACTCACCTCCTCCATCTTTCCCAATCATAACTAATGTTGCCTTTGGAATACTTTTTAAGACTTCGTTAAAAGCTAAAATGGTAAGATGTGGACTTTTAGTTTCGGAAAAGCGACCAACGGTTAAAAACACAGGATTGTTTTTGGAATGATCTTTATAAATGAATTTATTTAAATCTATTGCGCAGGGTAAATAAAATAATTTTTCTTTTGAAGCTCCTAATTTTTCTAATTTGCTAACTATGTCTTTAGAAACACCAATAATGCCACTAGCATTTAAAAATAAATTGGTGTACTTGCTTTTATAATCTTCTAAAACTTTTTTGTGGTGTGCATCATAACCATAAAAAACAACAAGCAAAGGAATCCCTAAATCTTTACAAATAGCTGAAATTTCGGCACCTGGCTGACCAAATTCGGCAATGACCAAATTTATATTATTATTGGTTAAATAATCTTTAAAAGCACGCTTATTTTGTGAGTCTAGTTCTTTATCAAAAAAGGAATTAAAAAAAGAAAAAAAACGTAAAAAAGTTGCATTATTAGAAACTAAATGCCCGCTTTTATTTTCCATTGTTGGGAAATATCCTCCATAAAAACGATGCACATAATAATTGGCCTTAATAATAAATTTTTCATGTTGAGAGATAAATGTTTCTGTGTATTTATTTAAATTAGAACTTACAACAGCAACATTGGGTAATGTGTTTTTTCTGTTTAAATTGTTTTTGTTAGCAATATAAGCTGCATAATGTTCTCTCCTTGCTATTTCTGGCGTTTCTCGTTTAATCCAAATTCTAAAATAATAAATAGCAAAATTTAAAATTTTTGATGGAATTGAGATGAATACATATTTTAAAAACAATGCATAAAAAACCTCTCTACACCACCATATTATAGTATTTGTATTAAATAAAAAATAATGAATTAGTAATAAAAACACAAATTTTACATCTGCAAAAATCAGAAGTAATAAATGCCAATAAGGAAAAAATAAATGATAATGAATGTTTAGTTTTTGAATATCTGACGTCAATAAGGATTTTGCAAATGATGTAAACGATTTTTTATAAAAAACAAAACCATATTTTAAAATTAACATCAATAATGGGAAAGAAAAATACCAATAAAATGTTTTTGAAGTTATCAAAAAAAGCAAACTAATAAAAAAAGCAACTGAGATAGGTAATACGAAAAAAAACAAGAAGTTTTTTGCTCTTTTTTTACCTATAGCAACAACCCAGGTTTTGGTTTTTGTCATAAGATCGTTTTCATAATCGTCTATTTGATGAATTAAAATATTAACTAAACCCACAAAAAATTGCCAACAAAAAATCAATAAGTATAAAAAACTATCAAACTCTTGTTTTGCCAACAAACTAAACGTGTAAAAAGCCAGTAAAAAAGGAACTGCATAGGCATATAAAGCATCTGTTATTAAAGCAATAAAACCTCTTTCTTTTAATCTAAATGGAGAAAATGCATAAGCCAATAAAAGCAAAAACTCAATTCCTAAAAGCAACAAAGTAATGGTGTTAAAAGGCAAAATAAACCAAGGCATTACTGCCATAAGCAATGCTCCAAAAAGCAGCATTTTTTGTTTACTACTGTTTAGATTACTTAACATATTGCTTTTCCCTGCCTTCCTGTCGGAACTTAAATCTGTAATATCGTTACAAAAATAACCAAATAGTCCAATTCCCAAAATGGTAATTACTGCAGGTAAAAAAAGACTTAGGGCAATTAAAAAATCAATATCAAATAATAAAAAGGCTAAATAAACTGATGAAAGCAGGTTGCTCGCTTTAGGTTGCCACCATTGTTTTGTCCTTTTAATTATAGAATTAGACATATATTTTATAATTTTGACAAAAATAAGTAAAAATGGGTACAATAGCTAATAATGAATGGAAGCCTGCACCGCATGTTATTATTAGAAATCAAGAGCTAAAAGCACAAATAGAAGGTCAAGGATTTTCTGTTCAAAATTTAATTCCTGAAAAAACTATTGACGCCTTAATGGCAATTTTTAATAAATACCATGACATTAAAAACGAAAAAGGGGGCGTTTTTTTCAGTATATTTTCTCAAAATTTAGAATACCGAAAAGCTATTCATGAAGATATTTCTGCGCTTTTAAAACCAATTATTGAGCCTGTTTTTCAGAACTTTAAAATTGTATTAAACTCTTTTGTCATTAAAATTTCTGGTGAAGAAAGTGAGTTTTACATACACCAAGATACAACTTCTTTAGACGAATGGAAATACTCGCCACTTAGCTTATGGATTCCGTTGCAAGACGTAAACGAATCTAATGGCTGTTTAGGAATTGTACCCCACAGCAAGCATTTCTTTTTTCCATATAGAGGATTATCGTTTCCGTCACCAATAGACGAGATACAAAGTACTATAAAGCATTATTTACAGCCCTTAAAAATGAAAAAAGGAGAAGCCTTAATGTTTGACAACAGAACGCTTCATCACTCCTATAAAAACACATCTGGAAAGCCACGAATTTCTGTTATTTGCGGCATATTTCCCGCAGAAGCTACTGTACAAACATGTAACAAACCCGTTAGTGAGTTTGGCGGTAAAGTTGAAGTTTTAGAACACGATGATTCATACTTATTAACGGGTAAAACATTTTTATCCAATAATGATAAAAGACCCGAAGAAGGAAAAAGCATAGGCTGGTTTGACGATCCTTCTTTTAAAATTAGCACTGAACAATTTGAACACTTATGTGCTAAATATAATGTTGTTAAAAACAATGTTTTATCATCAAGCGAGCCCACTAAATGCAACATGATTACAGAGCCTGTGTAAGGTTTTTTTTATTTGAATTCATTAATAAACAAATTTAATATGAATACCCCATCCCAAATTAATTGGAAACCTGTAAAGCATTCTATTATTAAAGACGAAGAATTAGCTAATACAATTCATAAAATTGGATACAGTATAAATAAACTAATAACCTCAACAGAAATAGATGCTTTAACGGCTTTATTTAACGAAAATCATTCCTTTGAGGATAAAAACGGAGGTATGTTTTATAGTATTTACTCACAAGACACCGAGTACCGTAAAAAAATTCATTTTGCAATTGATGCAATACTAAAACCAATATTAAACAAAGTTTGTAAAAACTACAAAGTACTATTAAATTCTTTTGTTGTAAAAATATCTGGCCCAAATAGCGAGTTTTATTTACATCAAGACACAACAGGCCTAGACGAATGGTCATACTCACCTCTAAGCCTTTGGATTCCATTAGACAACGTATCTCAATCTAATGGTTGTTTGGGAATAATTCCTAAGAGTCATCACTTTTTTTCTCCGTATAGAAGTATTTCTTTTCCTGCCCCATTTGATGCTATACAAAGTACAGTTAAGCAATATTTACAACCTTTAGAAATGAAAAAAGGAGATGTTTTGTTATTTGATAACAGGATGTTGCATCACTCCTACTCAAATACATCAGGAAAAACCAGAATAGCGGTTATTTGTGGCCTTTTCCCAAAAGAAGCAACTTTACAAACATGCTATAAACCCAATTATGTTTGTGGTGGAGAAATAGAAACTATTGAGCATGATGATGACTATTTACTAAGTGGTAAAAACTTTTTAATAGATTGCCAAAAAAGACCAACTACTGGAGTTAGTTTGGGATACAAAATGGATCCGTACGAATCCATTTCGAAATTAGAGTTCGAAAAAATATGTGAAGAATACGGTGTAAAAAAAACAAATCATG
>JAUFNR010000423.1:0-30760 GCA_031216915.1 Pictodentalium vernedei | reverse complement strand
TAAGAACAGATTAGGCTGTATCAGATGTCAGCACCCATATTTAAGGGTTATTTATTTGACTATTGGCTGCTTTATCGAGGAGCTTGGCTGCTTTGTCGACGAGCTTGATTGCGTAAGCGTAGCGTTTGGCTGTTTTATAGAAGAGCTTCGCTTATTCATAATTTGAACAGCTCACCTATCATATTTGGAAGAGTTTGATAGGTACCGGTATGAAGTCTATTATTCATACTATTTTATCGTTGTCAGAATGTTTGACAAGATAGGCTTGTGTATGTACAGTTGTGTTTTGCTAACCGACCACTATATTTTGTATTTTCTCATTCAGTTGGTTCCGTAGAAGTCACTTGGAATCAACATGGAGATGTTGCCTTTCTCATAGTCAGTCGGATGGTTTTTGACCTAGCTCCCCTTGAGCATTTGGACTGAAGGAGTCCGGGGGAGGCATGTTTCTATGTTTGTCCATTACTGTGTGAGGTGGACTTTTGTATTTGTTTCAGTGAGTTAGAATGTAGAGCCCCATGTTGGGGGAACGGAAATCTCGTGGTATTTGCCCGGCAGAGCCGCTGGTATAACTATAGTTTCGACCGTAAGGTCTTATCAAATAAACAAATACATAAGATTTCGTGTTTAGATTGTGTTTACGTGGACCACTTGGAGTTATGTTGTGGTCAGTTATTATAGCGTGTATGCGCTTGAGAAATATTTCGACTGTTCTGTTGTCTGTAGTGACAAGCAGCTTGTTGAAGCTTTACTGAAGTGCGATTTTACACTACAGAGGGTGAGTGGTACTACAGAGCGTGGATTAGGCTCACTCAGTCATTATGTTTATAGAAGAGAATAGCCTTGTGCTTTTACTCTCTGCTAATCAATTCAGTCTCTAAGAAGACCGTGTACACGACTGGTATCAGTGTGTTAAGAATGGTGTATTATGTAGACTTTGAGGCTACGCTACGTATATAACTGATATGATTAGATCAGCTTGTGAAATTGTCACGTACAGTGGATCGTTCAAACAGCTGTTATCAGCGTGTAGAGAAGTTGGTATAAGCCGTAGGTTTTGTTTACACTACGTGCAAGGCTGATGTAGGTATGGTTTTATCAGCTATTAGTACTCGGGTGGGTACCCCGGAATTATGTTGAGGTATTGTTTTCTAAAGTTCATCTCGCACAATGGTTGTGGAGGAATCGTTTCGCACAGTAGTTGCGGGGGAATCTCAACTCGCACATTAGTTGTGGAGGAATCGTCTCACGCAATACGTGGAAGTCACCTCGTGCTAAAAGCAGGGGATTTGTATTGGGTGGGTACCCTGGAATTATGTCGAGTTATTGTTTTCTAAATTTCATCTCGCACAATGGTTGTGGAGGAATCGTTTCGCACTGTAGTTGCGGAGGAATCTCATCTCGCACATTAGTTGTGGAGGAATCGTCTCGCGCAATACGTGGAAGTCACCTCGTGCTAAAAGCAGAGGATTTGTAATCATAGAAAACAGACTCGAGAAGTTGATTTTCTAAAATCAAAGTGGGTAGAATAAACTTACACTTAAAAGAAAGATCCGTTATAAAATCATGAATGTAAGCACGTGGAGATATAAAACGAAGCGACACCTATCTATTAATAAGCCAATTATAATGAATTAGCGAGATATTTGATGATTCTGTGTAATCAGTCTATCAGTTAGCAGTGATGGAAAGCGTGTTGTTTTAACAATCAAAATGGCGACAGGGAGATGTTTCTTCTTCTTTCTTCCTCTGTCAGTTAGTACCACGTGAATGAGTTCTGTACGCTGATTGGCTGGTTAAGGTTAGCTTGATTTCATAGTCATGTGACTGGTTATCGGTTCGATTGTGTTACGATTGGAGTAATGACATTTAGGAACCAGTTTACATGCCCTAATTTGGAAACTTGACGATGTGTAAACTCTTCTATATTAGAAGGAAATAAAACGTTTGAGTTGTAATTTGTAGCCCAGGTTTTGGGTGTTTGTCCCATTTATGTGTTTCTCCACTTCCATATATATATAAAAAATGGAAAAAACAACGAGAGAGATTTTGTTTGTTTATTTGTTGGACTCTCTAGTTGCCAGTATTATTTCGTGCACGAGTTGAAATTGTTCCAAATTTCGGTCCGTGTGTTGGACAGCTATATGGGTGGATTTCCACTCTATGGGGGTTATCCTACAGTTCAATGCTATTCTATTTGTAGGGATAACTTATATTCAGTGTGGTTACGCAATTGTTTAAGTATATAGAACAATTGTTGTTTATTTTTCTAGTCTATGGTCGCCGATACTATTCTTGCTGCTTAAAATGGTATGTTTGTGAAATTGCTGTGTTAGTCACTACAGCTCTGACCAAATTATGTTGCATTAGGTATTAAGATCATCTGATATTCGTGTGTTTCCCGATAACTGCATACAGGTATGTCAGTCTACTAGGGCGGTGCCCTGAACCGTTAAGAATTACAGATACCAGTGGAGATCTGTTTTATGGTACTCTCTCGTGGGAGAGCTCCCACCTGCGAGTCGCGGCTCACAGTGCACTGGTTGTTGTTTGCCTGGTCAAACCCCCGACGGCAGATTCAATGCAAGCATCAAATCCTCATCGGTAAACGTAAGTCCTCCAAAAAGGGGCCCAAAAGCCCAGAATCATGATTGAAACGGGGGAGGCAGAAACAAAGGCATGCTTACAGGCAGTTGTGGGAGTCCGTTACATGACTTTTTGCGAAGAGAGAGTTAGGATGTCTCAAGAGCTAATCTTGTGGCTGCATGTTTACCACTGCACGTTTAGTGCGAGACATTCGGTGGGTCCGACATAGTGTGTATGTGGGGAGGGTGGTACCCCTCCAATACTCTTGGAGTATGCGGTCACGGCTCTCTGCACGCTGAGTATATGGGCAGAGAATTGTTATAGATTGTGGTCCATGTTTTGGACACTCATATGGGTGGACGTCCACCCGTGGAGTTATATAACTTTTCACTGCTTATGAAAATGGATTGCGCTCCATCAGTTGTAGGCTGAGCTTAGGTACGGATTACTTATTTAGCGCATGATACAGCGTGTTGTTTGTGGTTTTTGAGTAACTGCTGCGTGTGAGAATACGTGTTTCACTAATTGGGTGCAGTTCGAATATACTACGTGTACACTGTTTTATTCGTGAGATCGTATCAGTATTTGGTATGCGTGAAGGTCGATGGCACTGGTGGAGGAGCAAAGGTGGATGGCTTAGCTACCCGTTTCCTCTATTCACCCCTAGACCTCGCTCTATGGTTCATCTATAATTGCATGCTATACTGTTGAAAGCATGTGCTTTACATGATACGACGCCGAGGCCGTCAGTGTTTCCAATAAGATGATCTGGCCCTATTTTTAGCGTGTAAGGCCGTATCAGTGTCGGCGCGCAGTATTAAATATGGCCGTACCAAAAGGCTCATCAGCATGTGTTTGCTGTAGTGTTGGAGGTAATGTGCTTTCCAACTATTAGGCTGAGTACACTGCCTGAGTAATTAATTGTCGACATTTCAAAGGATATTGTCGATAGATTGAGAGCAAGTGTGCAGTGTACGCTATTATTTGTCAGTTCGTGCCCTTTATTTGCACTTAATTTGTGCTGAAAAATCATGTGGGTGGATTTCCACTCATTGGGATTATATAACCCTTTATTGCCATTAAGAACAGATTAGGCTGTATCAGATGTCAGCACCCATATTTAAGGGTTATTTATTTGACTATTGGCTGCTTTATCGAGGAGCTTGGCTGCTTTGTCGACGAGCTTGATTGCGTAAGCGTAGCGTTTGGCTGTTTTATAGAAGAGCTTCGCTTATTCATAATTTGAACAGCTCACCTATCATATTTGGAAGAGTTTGATAGGTACCGGTATGAAGTCTATTATTCATACTATTTTATCGTTGTCAGAATGTTTGACAAGATAGGCTTGTGTATGTACAGTTGTGTTTTGCTAACCGACCACTATATTTTGTATTTTCTCATTCAGTTGGTTCCGTAGAAGTCACTTGGAATCAACATGGAGATGTTGCCTTTCTCATAGTCAGTCGGATGGTTTTTGACCTAGCTCCCCTTGAGCATTTGGACTGAAGGAGTCCGGGGGAGGCATGTTTCTATGTTTGTCCATTACTGTGTGAGGTGGACTTTTGTATTTGTTTCAGTGAGTTAGAATGTAGAGCCCCATGTTGGGGGAACGGAAATCTCGTGGTATTTGCCCGGCAGAGCCGCTGGTATAACTAGAGTTTCGACCGTAAGGTCTTATCAAATAAACAAATACATAAGATTTCGTGTTTAGATTGTGTTTACGTGGACCACTTGGAGTTATGTTGTGGTCAGTTATTATAGCGTGTATGCGCTTGAGAAATATTTCGACTGTTCTGTTGTCTGTAGTGACAAGCAGCTTGTTGAAGCTTTACTGAAGTGCGATTTTACACTACAGAGGGTGAGTGGTACTACAGAGCGTGGATTAGGCTCACTCAGTCATTATGTTTATAGAAGAGAATAGCCTTGTGCTTTTACTCTCTGCTAATCAATTCAGTCTCTAAGAAGACCGTGTACACGACTGGTATCAGTGTGTTAAGAATGGTGTATTATGTAGACTTTGAGGCTACGCTACGTATATAACTGATATGATTAGATCAGCTTGTGAAATTGTCACGTACAGTGGATCGTTCAAACAGCTGTTATCAGCGTGTAGAGAAGTTGGTATAAGCCGTAGGTTTTGTTTACACTACGTGCAAGGCTGATGTAGGTATGGTTTTATCAGCTATTAGTACTCGGGTGGGTACCCCGGAATTATGTTGAGGTATTGTTTTCTAAAGTTCATCTCGCACAATGGTTGTGGAGGAATCGTTTCGCACAGTAGTTGCGGGGGAATCTCAACTCGCACATTAGTTGTGGAGGAATCGTCTCACGCAATACGTGGAAGTCACCTCGTGCTAAAAGCAGAGGATTTGTATTGGGTGGGTACCCTGGAATTATGTCGAGTTATTGTTTTCTAAATTTCATCTCGCACAATGGTTGTGGAGGAATCGTTTCGCACTGTAGTTGCGGAGGAATCTCATCTCGCACATTAGTTGTGGAGGAATCGTCTCGCGCAATACGTGGAAGTCACCTCGTGCTAAAAGCAGAGGATTTGTAATCATAGAAAACAGACTCGAGAAGTTGATTTTCTAAAATCAAAGTGGGTAGAATAAACTTACACTTAAAAGAAAGATCCGTTATAAAATCATGAATGTAAGCACGTGGAGATATAAAACGAAGCGACACCTATCTATTAATAAGCCAATTATAATGAATTAGCGAGATATTTGATGATTCTGTGTAATCAGTCTATCAGTTAGCAGTGATGGAAAGCGTGTTGTTTTAACAATCAAAATGGCGACAGGGAGATGTTTCTTCTTCTTTCTTCCTCTGTCAGTTAGTACCACGTGAATGAGTTCTGTACGCTGATTGGCTGGTTAAGGTTAGCTTGATTTCATAGTCATGTGACTGGTTATCGGTTCGATTGTGTTACGATTGGAGTAATGACATTTAGGAACCAGTTTACATGCCCTAATTTGGAAACTTGACGATGTGTAAACTCTTCTATATTAGAAGGAAATAAAACGTTTGAGTTGTAATTTGTAGCCCAGGTTTTGGGTGTTTGTCCCATTTATGTGTTTCTCCACTTCCATATATATATAAAAAATGGAAAAAACAACGAGAGAGATTTTGTTTGTTTATTTGTTGGACTCTCTAGTTGCCAGTATTATTTCGTGCACGAGTTGAAATTGTTCCAAATTTCGGTCCGTGTGTTGGACAGCTATATGGGTGGATTTCCACTCTATGGGGGTTATCCTACAGTTCAATGCTATTCTATTTGTAGGGATAACTTATATTCAGTGTGGTTACGCAATTGTTTAAGTATATAGAACAATTGTTGTTTATTTTTCTAGTCTATGGTCGCCGATACTATTCTTGCTGCTTAAAATGGTATGTTTGTGAAATTGCTGTGTTAGTCACTACAGCTCTGACCAAATTATGTTGCATTAGGTATTAAGATCATCTGATATTCGTGTGTTTCCCGATAACTGCATACAGGTATGTCAGTCTACTAGGGCGGTGCCCTGAACCGTTAAGAATTACAGATACCAGTGGAGATCTGTTTTATGGTACTCTCTCGTGGGAGAGCTCCCACCTGCGAGTCGCGGCTCACAGTGCACTGGTTGTTGTTTGCCTGGTCAAACCCCCGACGGCAGATTCAATGCAAGCATCAAATCCTCATCGGTAAACGTAAGTCCTCCAAAAAGGGGCCCAAAAGCCCAGAATCATGATTGAAACGGGGGAGGCAGAAACAAAGGCATGCTTACAGGCAGTTGTGGGAGTCCGTTACATGACTTTTTGCGAAGAGAGAGTTAGGATGTCTCAAGAGCTAATCTTGTGGCTGCATGTTTACCACTGCACGTTTAGTGCGAGACATTCGGTGGGTCCGACATAGTGTGTATGTGGGGAGGGTGGTACCCCTCCAATACTCTTGGAGTATGCGGTCACGGCTCTCTGCACGCTGAGTATATGGGCAGAGAATTGTTATAGATTGTGGTCCATGTTTTGGACACTCATATGGGTGGACGTCCACCCGTGGAGTTATATAACTTTTCACTGCTTATGAAAATGGATTGCGCTCCATCAGTTGTAGGCTGAGCTTAGGTACGGATTACTTATTTAGCGCATGATACAGCGTGTTGTTTGTGGTTTTTGAGTAACTGCTGCGTGTGAGAATACGTGTTTCACTAATTGGGTGCAGTTCGAATATACTACGTGTACACTGTTTTATTCGTGAGATCGTATCAGTATTTGGTATGCGTGAAGGTCGATGGCACTGGTGGAGGAGCAAAGGTGGATGGCTTAGCTACCCGTTTCCTCTATTCACCCCTAGACCTCGCTCTATGGTTCATCTATAATTGCATGCTATACTGTTGAAAGCATGTGCTTTACATGATACGACGCCGAGGCCGTCAGTGTTTCCAATAAGATGATCTGGCCCTATTTTTAGCGTGTAAGGCCGTATCAGTGTCGGCGCGCAGTATTAAATATGGCCGTACCAAAAGGCTCATCAGCATGTGTTTGCTGTAGTGTTGGAGGTAATGTGCTTTCCAACTATTAGGCTGAGTACACTGCCTGAGTAATTAATTGTCGACATTTCAAAGGATATTGTCGATAGATTGAGAGCAAGTGTGCAGTGTACGCTATTATTTGTCAGTTCGTGCCCTTTATTTGCACTTAATTTGTGCTGAAAAATCATGTGGGTGGATTTCCACTCATTGGGATTATATAACCCTTTATTGCCATTAAGAACAGATTAGGCTGTATCAGATGTCAGCACCCATATTTAAGGGTTATTTATTTGACTATTGGCTGCTTTATCGAGGAGCTTGGCTGCTTTGTCGACGAGCTTGATTGCGTAAGCGTAGCGTTTGGCTGTTTTATAGAAGAGCTTCGCTTATTCATAATTTGAACAGCTCACCTATCATATTTGGAAGAGTTTGATAGGTACCGGTATGAAGTCTATTATTCATACTATTTTATCGTTGTCAGAATGTTTGACAAGATAGGCTTGTGTATGTACAGTTGTGTTTTGCTAACCGACCACTATATTTTGTATTTTCTCATTCAGTTGGTTCCGTAGAAGTCACTTGGAATCAACATGGAGATGTTGCCTTTCTCATAGTCAGTCGGATGGTTTTTGACCTAGCTCCCCTTGAGCATTTGGACTGAAGGAGTCCGGGGGAGGCATGTTTCTATGTTTGTCCATTACTGTGTGAGGTGGACTTTTGTATTTGTTTCAGTGAGTTAGAATGTAGAGCCCCATGTTGGGGGAACGGAAATCTCGTGGTATTTGCCCGGCAGAGCCGCTGGTATAACTATAGTTTCGACCGTAAGGTCTTATCAAATAAACAAATACATAAGATTTCGTGTTTAGATTGTGTTTACGTGGACCACTTGGAGTTATGTTGTGGTCAGTTATTATAGCGTGTATGCGCTTGAGAAATATTTCGACTGTTCTGTTGTCTGTAGTGACAAGCAGCTTGTTGAAGCTTTACTGAAGTGCGATTTTACACTACAGAGGGTGAGTGGTACTACAGAGCGTGGATTAGGCTCACTCAGTCATTATGTTTATAGAAGAGAATAGCCTTGTGCTTTTACTCTCTGCTAATCAATTCAGTCTCTAAGAAGACCGTGTACACGACTGGTATCAGTGTGTTAAGAATGGTGTATTATGTAGACTTTGAGGCTACGCTACGTATATAACTGATATGATTAGATCAGCTTGTGAAATTGTCACGTACAGTGGATCGTTCAAACAGCTGTTATCAGCGTGTAGAGAAGTTGGTATAAGCCGTAGGTTTTGTTTACACTACGTGCAAGGCTGATGTAGGTATGGTTTTATCAGCTATTAGTACTCGGGTGGGTACCCCGGAATTATGTTGAGGTATTGTTTTCTAAAGTTCATCTCGCACAATGGTTGTGGAGGAATCGTTTCGCACAGTAGTTGCGGGGGAATCTCAACTCGCACATTAGTTGTGGAGGAATCGTCTCACGCAATACGTGGAAGTCACCTCGTGCTAAAAGCAGGGGATTTGTATTGGGTGGGTACCCTGGAATTATGTCGAGTTATTGTTTTCTAAATTTCATCTCGCACAATGGTTGTGGAGGAATCGTTTCGCACTGTAGTTGCGGAGGAATCTCATCTCGCACATTAGTTGTGGAGGAATCGTCTCGCGCAATACGTGGAAGTCACCTCGTGCTAAAAGCAGAGGATTTGTAATCATAGAAAACAGACTCGAGAAGTTGATTTTCTAAAATCAAAGTGGGTAGAATAAACTTACACTTAAAAGAAAGATCCGTTATAAAATCATGAATGTAAGCACGTGGAGATATAAAACGAAGCGACACCTATCTATTAATAAGCCAATTATAATGAATTAGCGAGATATTTGATGATTCTGTGTAATCAGTCTATCAGTTAGCAGTGATGGAAAGCGTGTTGTTTTAACAATCAAAATGGCGACAGGGAGATGTTTCTTCTTCTTTCTTCCTCTGTCAGTTAGTACCACGTGAATGAGTTCTGTACGCTGATTGGCTGGTTAAGGTTAGCTTGATTTCATAGTCATGTGACTGGTTATCGGTTCGATTGTGTTACGATTGGAGTAATGACATTTAGGAACCAGTTTACATGCCCTAATTTGGAAACTTGACGATGTGTAAACTCTTCTATATTAGAAGGAAATAAAACGTTTGAGTTGTAATTTGTAGCCCAGGTTTTGGGTGTTTGTCCCATTTATGTGTTTCTCCACTTCCATATATATATAAAAAATGGAAAAAACAACGAGAGAGATTTTGTTTGTTTATTTGTTGGACTCTCTAGTTGCCAGTATTATTTCGTGCACGAGTTGAAATTGTTCCAAATTTCGGTCCGTGTGTTGGACAGCTATATGGGTGGATTTCCACTCTATGGGGGTTATCCTACAGTTCAATGCTATTCTATTTGTAGGGATAACTTATATTCAGTGTGGTTACGCAATTGTTTAAGTATATAGAACAATTGTTGTTTATTTTTCTAGTCTATGGTCGCCGATACTATTCTTGCTGCTTAAAATGGTATGTTTGTGAAATTGCTGTGTTAGTCACTACAGCTCTGACCAAATTATGTTGCATTAGGTATTAAGATCATCTGATATTCGTGTGTTTCCCGATAACTGCATACAGGTATGTCAGTCTACTAGGGCGGTGCCCTGAACCGTTAAGAATTACAGATACCAGTGGAGATCTGTTTTATGGTACTCTCTCGTGGGAGAGCTCCCACCTGCGAGTCGCGGCTCACAGTGCACTGGTTGTTGTTTGCCTGGTCAAACCCCCGACGGCAGATTCAATGCAAGCATCAAATCCTCATCGGTAAACGTAAGTCCTCCAAAAAGGGGCCCAAAAGCCCAGAATCATGATTGAAACGGGGGAGGCAGAAACAAAGGCATGCTTACAGGCAGTTGTGGGAGTCCGTTACATGACTTTTTGCGAAGAGAGAGTTAGGATGTCTCAAGAGCTAATCTTGTGGCTGCATGTTTACCACTGCACGTTTAGTGCGAGACATTCGGTGGGTCCGACATAGTGTGTATGTGGGGAGGGTGGTACCCCTCCAATACTCTTGGAGTATGCGGTCACGGCTCTCTGCACGCTGAGTATATGGGCAGAGAATTGTTATAGATTGTGGTCCATGTTTTGGACACTCATATGGGTGGACGTCCACCCGTGGAGTTATATAACTTTTCACTGCTTATGAAAATGGATTGCGCTCCATCAGTTGTAGGCTGAGCTTAGGTACGGATTACTTATTTAGCGCATGATACAGCGTGTTGTTTGTGGTTTTTGAGTAACTGCTGCGTGTGAGAATACGTGTTTCACTAATTGGGTGCAGTTCGAATATACTACGTGTACACTGTTTTATTCGTGAGATCGTATCAGTATTTGGTATGCGTGAAGGTCGATGGCACTGGTGGAGGAGCAAAGGTGGATGGCTTAGCTACCCGTTTCCTCTATTCACCCCTAGACCTCGCTCTATGGTTCATCTATAATTGCATGCTATACTGTTGAAAGCATGTGCTTTACATGATACGACGCCGAGGCCGTCAGTGTTTCCAATAAGATGATCTGGCCCTATTTTTAGCGTGTAAGGCCGTATCAGTGTCGGCGCGCAGTATTAAATATGGCCGTACCAAAAGGCTCATCAGCATGTGTTTGCTGTAGTGTTGGAGGTAATGTGCTTTCCAACTATTAGGCTGAGTACACTGCCTGAGTAATTAATTGTCGACATTTCAAAGGATATTGTCGATAGATTGAGAGCAAGTGTGCAGTGTACGCTATTATTTGTCAGTTCGTGCCCTTTATTTGCACTTAATTTGTGCTGAAAAATCATGTGGGTGGATTTCCACTCATTGGGATTATATAACCCTTTATTGCCATTAAGAACAGATTAGGCTGTATCAGATGTCAGCACCCATATTTAAGGGTTATTTATTTGACTATTGGCTGCTTTATCGAGGAGCTTGGCTGCTTTGTCGACGAGCTTGATTGCGTAAGCGTAGCGTTTGGCTGTTTTATAGAAGAGCTTCGCTTATTCATAATTTGAACAGCTCACCTATCATATTTGGAAGAGTTTGATAGGTACCGGTATGAAGTCTATTATTCATACTATTTTATCGTTGTCAGAATGTTTGACAAGATAGGCTTGTGTATGTACAGTTGTGTTTTGCTAACCGACCACTATATTTTGTATTTTCTCATTCAGTTGGTTCCGTAGAAGTCACTTGGAATCAACATGGAGATGTTGCCTTTCTCATAGTCAGTCGGATGGTTTTTGACCTAGCTCCCCTTGAGCATTTGGACTGAAGGAGTCCGGGGGAGGCATGTTTCTATGTTTGTCCATTACTGTGTGAGGTGGACTTTTGTATTTGTTTCAGTGAGTTAGAATGTAGAGCCCCATGTTGGGGGAACGGAAATCTCGTGGTATTTGCCCGGCAGAGCCGCTGGTATAACTAGAGTTTCGACCGTAAGGTCTTATCAAATAAACAAATACATAAGATTTCGTGTTTAGATTGTGTTTACGTGGACCACTTGGAGTTATGTTGTGGTCAGTTATTATAGCGTGTATGCGCTTGAGAAATATTTCGACTGTTCTGTTGTCTGTAGTGACAAGCAGCTTGTTGAAGCTTTACTGAAGTGCGATTTTACACTACAGAGGGTGAGTGGTACTACAGAGCGTGGATTAGGCTCACTCAGTCATTATGTTTATAGAAGAGAATAGCCTTGTGCTTTTACTCTCTGCTAATCAATTCAGTCTCTAAGAAGACCGTGTACACGACTGGTATCAGTGTGTTAAGAATGGTGTATTATGTAGACTTTGAGGCTACGCTACGTATATAACTGATATGATTAGATCAGCTTGTGAAATTGTCACGTACAGTGGATCGTTCAAACAGCTGTTATCAGCGTGTAGAGAAGTTGGTATAAGCCGTAGGTTTTGTTTACACTACGTGCAAGGCTGATGTAGGTATGGTTTTATCAGCTATTAGTACTCGGGTGGGTACCCCGGAATTATGTTGAGGTATTGTTTTCTAAAGTTCATCTCGCACAATGGTTGTGGAGGAATCGTTTCGCACAGTAGTTGCGGGGGAATCTCAACTCGCACATTAGTTGTGGAGGAATCGTCTCACGCAATACGTGGAAGTCACCTCGTGCTAAAAGCAGAGGATTTGTATTGGGTGGGTACCCTGGAATTATGTCGAGTTATTGTTTTCTAAATTTCATCTCGCACAATGGTTGTGGAGGAATCGTTTCGCACTGTAGTTGCGGAGGAATCTCATCTCGCACATTAGTTGTGGAGGAATCGTCTCGCGCAATACGTGGAAGTCACCTCGTGCTAAAAGCAGAGGATTTGTAATCATAGAAAACAGACTCGAGAAGTTGATTTTCTAAAATCAAAGTGGGTAGAATAAACTTACACTTAAAAGAAAGATCCGTTATAAAATCATGAATGTAAGCACGTGGAGATATAAAACGAAGCGACACCTATCTATTAATAAGCCAATTATAATGAATTAGCGAGATATTTGATGATTCTGTGTAATCAGTCTATCAGTTAGCAGTGATGGAAAGCGTGTTGTTTTAACAATCAAAATGGCGACAGGGAGATGTTTCTTCTTCTTTCTTCCTCTGTCAGTTAGTACCACGTGAATGAGTTCTGTACGCTGATTGGCTGGTTAAGGTTAGCTTGATTTCATAGTCATGTGACTGGTTATCGGTTCGATTGTGTTACGATTGGAGTAATGACATTTAGGAACCAGTTTACATGCCCTAATTTGGAAACTTGACGATGTGTAAACTCTTCTATATTAGAAGGAAATAAAACGTTTGAGTTGTAATTTGTAGCCCAGGTTTTGGGTGTTTGTCCCATTTATGTGTTTCTCCACTTCCATATATATATAAAAAATGGAAAAAACAACGAGAGAGATTTTGTTTGTTTATTTGTTGGACTCTCTAGTTGCCAGTATTATTTCGTGCACGAGTTGAAATTGTTCCAAATTTCGGTCCGTGTGTTGGACAGCTATATGGGTGGATTTCCACTCTATGGGGGTTATCCTACAGTTCAATGCTATTCTATTTGTAGGGATAACTTATATTCAGTGTGGTTACGCAATTGTTTAAGTATATAGAACAATTGTTGTTTATTTTTCTAGTCTATGGTCGCCGATACTATTCTTGCTGCTTAAAATGGTATGTTTGTGAAATTGCTGTGTTAGTCACTACAGCTCTGACCAAATTATGTTGCATTAGGTATTAAGATCATCTGATATTCGTGTGTTTCCCGATAACTGCATACAGGTATGTCAGTCTACTAGGGCGGTGCCCTGAACCGTTAAGAATTACAGATACCAGTGGAGATCTGTTTTATGGTACTCTCTCGTGGGAGAGCTCCCACCTGCGAGTCGCGGCTCACAGTGCACTGGTTGTTGTTTGCCTGGTCAAACCCCCGACGGCAGATTCAATGCAAGCATCAAATCCTCATCGGTAAACGTAAGTCCTCCAAAAAGGGGCCCAAAAGCCCAGAATCATGATTGAAACGGGGGAGGCAGAAACAAAGGCATGCTTACAGGCAGTTGTGGGAGTCCGTTACATGACTTTTTGCGAAGAGAGAGTTAGGATGTCTCAAGAGCTAATCTTGTGGCTGCATGTTTACCACTGCACGTTTAGTGCGAGACATTCGGTGGGTCCGACATAGTGTGTATGTGGGGAGGGTGGTACCCCTCCAATACTCTTGGAGTATGCGGTCACGGCTCTCTGCACGCTGAGTATATGGGCAGAGAATTGTTATAGATTGTGGTCCATGTTTTGGACACTCATATGGGTGGACGTCCACCCGTGGAGTTATATAACTTTTCACTGCTTATGAAAATGGATTGCGCTCCATCAGTTGTAGGCTGAGCTTAGGTACGGATTACTTATTTAGCGCATGATACAGCGTGTTGTTTGTGGTTTTTGAGTAACTGCTGCGTGTGAGAATACGTGTTTCACTAATTGGGTGCAGTTCGAATATACTACGTGTACACTGTTTTATTCGTGAGATCGTATCAGTATTTGGTATGCGTGAAGGTCGATGGCACTGGTGGAGGAGCAAAGGTGGATGGCTTAGCTACCCGTTTCCTCTATTCACCCCTAGACCTCGCTCTATGGTTCATCTATAATTGCATGCTATACTGTTGAAAGCATGTGCTTTACATGATACGACGCCGAGGCCGTCAGTGTTTCCAATAAGATGATCTGGCCCTATTTTTAGCGTGTAAGGCCGTATCAGTGTCGGCGCGCAGTATTAAATATGGCCGTACCAAAAGGCTCATCAGCATGTGTTTGCTGTAGTGTTGGAGGTAATGTGCTTTCCAACTATTAGGCTGAGTACACTGCCTGAGTAATTAATTGTCGACATTTCAAAGGATATTGTCGATAGATTGAGAGCAAGTGTGCAGTGTACGCTATTATTTGTCAGTTCGTGCCCTTTATTTGCACTTAATTTGTGCTGAAAAATCATGTGGGTGGATTTCCACTCATTGGGATTATATAACCCTTTATTGCCATTAAGAACAGATTAGGCTGTATCAGATGTCAGCACCCATATTTAAGGGTTATTTATTTGACTATTGGCTGCTTTATCGAGGAGCTTGGCTGCTTTGTCGACGAGCTTGATTGCGTAAGCGTAGCGTTTGGCTGTTTTATAGAAGAGCTTCGCTTATTCATAATTTGAACAGCTCACCTATCATATTTGGAAGAGTTTGATAGGTACCGGTATGAAGTCTATTATTCATACTATTTTATCGTTGTCAGAATGTTTGACAAGATAGGCTTGTGTATGTACAGTTGTGTTTTGCTAACCGACCACTATATTTTGTATTTTCTCATTCAGTTGGTTCCGTAGAAGTCACTTGGAATCAACATGGAGATGTTGCCTTTCTCATAGTCAGTCGGATGGTTTTTGACCTAGCTCCCCTTGAGCATTTGGACTGAAGGAGTCCGGGGGAGGCATGTTTCTATGTTTGTCCATTACTGTGTGAGGTGGACTTTTGTATTTGTTTCAGTGAGTTAGAATGTAGAGCCCCATGTTGGGGGAACGGAAATCTCGTGGTATTTGCCCGGCAGAGCCGCTGGTATAACTATAGTTTCGACCGTAAGGTCTTATCAAATAAACAAATACATAAGATTTCGTGTTTAGATTGTGTTTACGTGGACCACTTGGAGTTATGTTGTGGTCAGTTATTATAGCGTGTATGCGCTTGAGAAATATTTCGACTGTTCTGTTGTCTGTAGTGACAAGCAGCTTGTTGAAGCTTTACTGAAGTGCGATTTTACACTACAGAGGGTGAGTGGTACTACAGAGCGTGGATTAGGCTCACTCAGTCATTATGTTTATAGAAGAGAATAGCCTTGTGCTTTTACTCTCTGCTAATCAATTCAGTCTCTAAGAAGACCGTGTACACGACTGGTATCAGTGTGTTAAGAATGGTGTATTATGTAGACTTTGAGGCTACGCTACGTATATAACTGATATGATTAGATCAGCTTGTGAAATTGTCACGTACAGTGGATCGTTCAAACAGCTGTTATCAGCGTGTAGAGAAGTTGGTATAAGCCGTAGGTTTTGTTTACACTACGTGCAAGGCTGATGTAGGTATGGTTTTATCAGCTATTAGTACTCGGGTGGGTACCCCGGAATTATGTTGAGGTATTGTTTTCTAAAGTTCATCTCGCACAATGGTTGTGGAGGAATCGTTTCGCACAGTAGTTGCGGGGGAATCTCAACTCGCACATTAGTTGTGGAGGAATCGTCTCACGCAATACGTGGAAGTCACCTCGTGCTAAAAGCAGAGGATTTGTATTGGGTGGGTACCCTGGAATTATGTCGAGTTATTGTTTTCTAAATTTCATCTCGCACAATGGTTGTGGAGGAATCGTTTCGCACTGTAGTTGCGGAGGAATCTCATCTCGCACATTAGTTGTGGAGGAATCGTCTCGCGCAATACGTGGAAGTCACCTCGTGCTAAAAGCAGAGGATTTGTAATCATAGAAAACAGACTCGAGAAGTTGATTTTCTAAAATCAAAGTGGGTAGAATAAACTTACACTTAAAAGAAAGATCCGTTATAAAATCATGAATGTAAGCACGTGGAGATATAAAACGAAGCGACACCTATCTATTAATAAGCCAATTATAATGAATTAGCGAGATATTTGATGATTCTGTGTAATCAGTCTATCAGTTAGCAGTGATGGAAAGCGTGTTGTTTTAACAATCAAAATGGCGACAGGGAGATGTTTCTTCTTCTTTCTTCCTCTGTCAGTTAGTACCACGTGAATGAGTTCTGTACGCTGATTGGCTGGTTAAGGTTAGCTTGATTTCATAGTCATGTGACTGGTTATCGGTTCGATTGTGTTACGATTGGAGTAATGACATTTAGGAACCAGTTTACATGCCCTAATTTGGAAACTTGACGATGTGTAAACTCTTCTATATTAGAAGGAAATAAAACGTTTGAGTTGTAATTTGTAGCCCAGGTTTTGGGTGTTTGTCCCATTTATGTGTTTCTCCACTTCCATATATATATAAAAAATGGAAAAAACAACGAGAGAGATTTTGTTTGTTTATTTGTTGGACTCTCTAGTTGCCAGTATTATTTCGTGCACGAGTTGAAATTGTTCCAAATTTCGGTCCGTGTGTTGGACAGCTATATGGGTGGATTTCCACTCTATGGGGGTTATCCTACAGTTCAATGCTATTCTATTTGTAGGGATAACTTATATTCAGTGTGGTTACGCAATTGTTTAAGTATATAGAACAATTGTTGTTTATTTTTCTAGTCTATGGTCGCCGATACTATTCTTGCTGCTTAAAATGGTATGTTTGTGAAATTGCTGTGTTAGTCACTACAGCTCTGACCAAATTATGTTGCATTAGGTATTAAGATCATCTGATATTCGTGTGTTTCCCGATAACTGCATACAGGTATGTCAGTCTACTAGGGCGGTGCCCTGAACCGTTAAGAATTACAGATACCAGTGGAGATCTGTTTTATGGTACTCTCTCGTGGGAGAGCTCCCACCTGCGAGTCGCGGCTCACAGTGCACTGGTTGTTGTTTGCCTGGTCAAACCCCCGACGGCAGATTCAATGCAAGCATCAAATCCTCATCGGTAAACGTAAGTCCTCCAAAAAGGGGCCCAAAAGCCCAGAATCATGATTGAAACGGGGGAGGCAGAAACAAAGGCATGCTTACAGGCAGTTGTGGGAGTCCGTTACATGACTTTTTGCGAAGAGAGAGTTAGGATGTCTCAAGAGCTAATCTTGTGGCTGCATGTTTACCACTGCACGTTTAGTGCGAGACATTCGGTGGGTCCGACATAGTGTGTATGTGGGGAGGGTGGTACCCCTCCAATACTCTTGGAGTATGCGGTCACGGCTCTCTGCACGCTGAGTATATGGGCAGAGAATTGTTATAGATTGTGGTCCATGTTTTGGACACTCATATGGGTGGACGTCCACCCGTGGAGTTATATAACTTTTCACTGCTTATGAAAATGGATTGCGCTCCATCAGTTGTAGGCTGAGCTTAGGTACGGATTACTTATTTAGCGCATGATACAGCGTGTTGTTTGTGGTTTTTGAGTAACTGCTGCGTGTGAGAATACGTGTTTCACTAATTGGGTGCAGTTCGAATATACTACGTGTACACTGTTTTATTCGTGAGATCGTATCAGTATTTGGTATGCGTGAAGGTCGATGGCACTGGTGGAGGAGCAAAGGTGGATGGCTTAGCTACCCGTTTCCTCTATTCACCCCTAGACCTCGCTCTATGGTTCATCTATAATTGCATGCTATACTGTTGAAAGCATGTGCTTTACATGATACGACGCCGAGGCCGTCAGTGTTTCCAATAAGATGATCTGGCCCTATTTTTAGCGTGTAAGGCCGTATCAGTGTCGGCGCGCAGTATTAAATATGGCCGTACCAAAAGGCTCATCAGCATGTGTTTGCTGTAGTGTTGGAGGTAATGTGCTTTCCAACTATTAGGCTGAGTACACTGCCTGAGTAATTAATTGTCGACATTTCAAAGGATATTGTCGATAGATTGAGAGCAAGTGTGCAGTGTACGCTATTATTTGTCAGTTCGTGCCCTTTATTTGCACTTAATTTGTGCTGAAAAATCATGTGGGTGGATTTCCACTCATTGGGATTATATAACCCTTTATTGCCATTAAGAACAGATTAGGCTGTATCAGATGTCAGCACCCATATTTAAGGGTTATTTATTTGACTATTGGCTGCTTTATCGAGGAGCTTGGCTGCTTTGTCGACGAGCTTGATTGCGTAAGCGTAGCGTTTGGCTGTTTTATAGAAGAGCTTCGCTTATTCATAATTTGAACAGCTCACCTATCATATTTGGAAGAGTTTGATAGGTACCGGTATGAAGTCTATTATTCATACTATTTTATCGTTGTCAGAATGTTTGACAAGATAGGCTTGTGTATGTACAGTTGTGTTTTGCTAACCGACCACTATATTTTGTATTTTCTCATTCAGTTGGTTCCGTAGAAGTCACTTGGAATCAACATGGAGATGTTGCCTTTCTCATAGTCAGTCGGATGGTTTTTGACCTAGCTCCCCTTGAGCATTTGGACTGAAGGAGTCCGGGGGAGGCATGTTTCTATGTTTGTCCATTACTGTGTGAGGTGGACTTTTGTATTTGTTTCAGTGAGTTAGAATGTAGAGCCCCATGTTGGGGGAACGGAAATCTCGTGGTATTTGCCCGGCAGAGCCGCTGGTATAACTATAGTTTCGACCGTAAGGTCTTATCAAATAAACAAATACATAAGATTTCGTGTTTAGATTGTGTTTACGTGGACCACTTGGAGTTATGTTGTGGTCAGTTATTATAGCGTGTATGCGCTTGAGAAATATTTCGACTGTTCTGTTGTCTGTAGTGACAAGCAGCTTGTTGAAGCTTTACTGAAGTGCGATTTTACACTACAGAGGGTGAGTGGTACTACAGAGCGTGGATTAGGCTCACTCAGTCATTATGTTTATAGAAGAGAATAGCCTTGTGCTTTTACTCTCTGCTAATCAATTCAGTCTCTAAGAAGACCGTGTACACGACTGGTATCAGTGTGTTAAGAATGGTGTATTATGTAGACTTTGAGGCTACGCTACGTATATAACTGATATGATTAGATCAGCTTGTGAAATTGTCACGTACAGTGGATCGTTCAAACAGCTGTTATCAGCGTGTAGAGAAGTTGGTATAAGCCGTAGGTTTTGTTTACACTACGTGCAAGGCTGATGTAGGTATGGTTTTATCAGCTATTAGTACTCGGGTGGGTACCCCGGAATTATGTTGAGGTATTGTTTTCTAAAGTTCATCTCGCACAATGGTTGTGGAGGAATCGTTTCGCACAGTAGTTGCGGGGGAATCTCAACTCGCACATTAGTTGTGGAGGAATCGTCTCACGCAATACGTGGAAGTCACCTCGTGCTAAAAGCAGAGGATTTGTATTGGGTGGGTACCCTGGAATTATGTCGAGTTATTGTTTTCTAAATTTCATCTCGCACAATGGTTGTGGAGGAATCGTTTCGCACTGTAGTTGCGGAGGAATCTCATCTCGCACATTAGTTGTGGAGGAATCGTCTCGCGCAATACGTGGAAGTCACCTCGTGCTAAAAGCAGAGGATTTGTAATCATAGAAAACAGACTCGAGAAGTTGATTTTCTAAAATCAAAGTGGGTAGAATAAACTTACACTTAAAAGAAAGATCCGTTATAAAATCATGAATGTAAGCACGTGGAGATATAAAACGAAGCGACACCTATCTATTAATAAGCCAATTATAATGAATTAGCGAGATATTTGATGATTCTGTGTAATCAGTCTATCAGTTAGCAGTGATGGAAAGCGTGTTGTTTTAACAATCAAAATGGCGACAGGGAGATGTTTCTTCTTCTTTCTTCCTCTGTCAGTTAGTACCACGTGAATGAGTTCTGTACGCTGATTGGCTGGTTAAGGTTAGCTTGATTTCATAGTCATGTGACTGGTTATCGGTTCGATTGTGTTACGATTGGAGTAATGACATTTAGGAACCAGTTTACATGCCCTAATTTGGAAACTTGACGATGTGTAAACTCTTCTATATTAGAAGGAAATAAAACGTTTGAGTTGTAATTTGTAGCCCAGGTTTTGGGTGTTTGTCCCATTTATGTGTTTCTCCACTTCCATATATATATAAAAAATGGAAAAAACAACGAGAGAGATTTTGTTTGTTTATTTGTTGGACTCTCTAGTTGCCAGTATTATTTCGTGCACGAGTTGAAATTGTTCCAAATTTCGGTCCGTGTGTTGGACAGCTATATGGGTGGATTTCCACTCTATGGGGGTTATCCTACAGTTCAATGCTATTCTATTTGTAGGGATAACTTATATTCAGTGTGGTTACGCAATTGTTTAAGTATATAGAACAATTGTTGTTTATTTTTCTAGTCTATGGTCGCCGATACTATTCTTGCTGCTTAAAATGGTATGTTTGTGAAATTGCTGTGTTAGTCACTACAGCTCTGACCAAATTATGTTGCATTAGGTATTAAGATCATCTGATATTCGTGTGTTTCCCGATAACTGCATACAGGTATGTCAGTCTACTAGGGCGGTGCCCTGAACCGTTAAGAATTACAGATACCAGTGGAGATCTGTTTTATGGTACTCTCTCGTGGGAGAGCTCCCACCTGCGAGTCGCGGCTCACAGTGCACTGGTTGTTGTTTGCCTGGTCAAACCCCCGACGGCAGATTCAATGCAAGCATCAAATCCTCATCGGTAAACGTAAGTCCTCCAAAAAGGGGCCCAAAAGCCCAGAATCATGATTGAAACGGGGGAGGCAGAAACAAAGGCATGCTTACAGGCAGTTGTGGGAGTCCGTTACATGACTTTTTGCGAAGAGAGAGTTAGGATGTCTCAAGAGCTAATCTTGTGGCTGCATGTTTACCACTGCACGTTTAGTGCGAGACATTCGGTGGGTCCGACATAGTGTGTATGTGGGGAGGGTGGTACCCCTCCAATACTCTTGGAGTATGCGGTCACGGCTCTCTGCACGCTGAGTATATGGGCAGAGAATTGTTATAGATTGTGGTCCATGTTTTGGACACTCATATGGGTGGACGTCCACCCGTGGAGTTATATAACTTTTCACTGCTTATGAAAATGGATTGCGCTCCATCAGTTGTAGGCTGAGCTTAGGTACGGATTACTTATTTAGCGCATGATACAGCGTGTTGTTTGTGGTTTTTGAGTAACTGCTGCGTGTGAGAATACGTGTTTCACTAATTGGGTGCAGTTCGAATATACTACGTGTACACTGTTTTATTCGTGAGATCGTATCAGTATTTGGTATGCGTGAAGGTCGATGGCACTGGTGGAGGAGCAAAGGTGGATGGCTTAGCTACCCGTTTCCTCTATTCACCCCTAGACCTCGCTCTATGGTTCATCTATAATTGCATGCTATACTGTTGAAAGCATGTGCTTTACATGATACGACGCCGAGGCCGTCAGTGTTTCCAATAAGATGATCTGGCCCTATTTTTAGCGTGTAAGGCCGTATCAGTGTCGGCGCGCAGTATTAAATATGGCCGTACCAAAAGGCTCATCAGCATGTGTTTGCTGTAGTGTTGGAGGTAATGTGCTTTCCAACTATTAGGCTGAGTACACTGCCTGAGTAATTAATTGTCGACATTTCAAAGGATATTGTCGATAGATTGAGAGCAAGTGTGCAGTGTACGCTATTATTTGTCAGTTCGTGCCCTTTATTTGCACTTAATTTGTGCTGAAAAATCATGTGGGTGGATTTCCACTCATTGGGATTATATAACCCTTTATTGCCATTAAGAACAGATTAGGCTGTATCAGATGTCAGCACCCATATTTAAGGGTTATTTATTTGACTATTGGCTGCTTTATCGAGGAGCTTGGCTGCTTTGTCGACGAGCTTGATTGCGTAAGCGTAGCGTTTGGCTGTTTTATAGAAGAGCTTCGCTTATTCATAATTTGAACAGCTCACCTATCATATTTGGAAGAGTTTGATAGGTACCGGTATGAAGTCTATTATTCATACTATTTTATCGTTGTCAGAATGTTTGACAAGATAGGCTTGTGTATGTACAGTTGTGTTTTGCTAACCGACCACTATATTTTGTATTTTCTCATTCAGTTGGTTCCGTAGAAGTCACTTGGAATCAACATGGAGATGTTGCCTTTCTCATAGTCAGTCGGATGGTTTTTGACCTAGCTCCCCTTGAGCATTTGGACTGAAGGAGTCCGGGGGAGGCATGTTTCTATGTTTGTCCATTACTGTGTGAGGTGGACTTTTGTATTTGTTTCAGTGAGTTAGAATGTAGAGCCCCATGTTGGGGGAACGGAAATCTCGTGGTATTTGCCCGGCAGAGCCGCTGGTATAACTATAGTTTCGACCGTAAGGTCTTATCAAATAAACAAATACATAAGATTTCGTGTTTAGATTGTGTTTACGTGGACCACTTGGAGTTATGTTGTGGTCAGTTATTATAGCGTGTATGCGCTTGAGAAATATTTCGACTGTTCTGTTGTCTGTAGTGACAAGCAGCTTGTTGAAGCTTTACTGAAGTGCGATTTTACACTACAGAGGGTGAGTGGTACTACAGAGCGTGGATTAGGCTCACTCAGTCATTATGTTTATAGAAGAGAATAGCCTTGTGCTTTTACTCTCTGCTAATCAATTCAGTCTCTAAGAAGACCGTGTACACGACTGGTATCAGTGTGTTAAGAATGGTGTATTATGTAGACTTTGAGGCTACGCTACGTATATAACTGATATGATTAGATCAGCTTGTGAAATTGTCACGTACAGTGGATCGTTCAAACAGCTGTTATCAGCGTGTAGAGAAGTTGGTATAAGCCGTAGGTTTTGTTTACACTACGTGCAAGGCTGATGTAGGTATGGTTTTATCAGCTATTAGTACTCGGGTGGGTACCCCGGAATTATGTTGAGGTATTGTTTTCTAAAGTTCATCTCGCACAATGGTTGTGGAGGAATCGTTTCGCACAGTAGTTGCGGGGGAATCTCAACTCGCACATTAGTTGTGGAGGAATCGTCTCACGCAATACGTGGAAGTCACCTCGTGCTAAAAGCAGAGGATTTGTATTGGGTGGGTACCCTGGAATTATGTCGAGTTATTGTTTTCTAAATTTCATCTCGCACAATGGTTGTGGAGGAATCGTTTCGCACTGTAGTTGCGGAGGAATCTCATCTCGCACATTAGTTGTGGAGGAATCGTCTCGCGCAATACGTGGAAGTCACCTCGTGCTAAAAGCAGAGGATTTGTAATCATAGAAAACAGACTCGAGAAGTTGATTTTCTAAAATCAAAGTGGGTAGAATAAACTTACACTTAAAAGAAAGATCCGTTATAAAATCATGAATGTAAGCACGTGGAGATATAAAACGAAGCGACACCTATCTATTAATAAGCCAATTATAATGAATTAGCGAGATATTTGATGATTCTGTGTAATCAGTCTATCAGTTAGCAGTGATGGAAAGCGTGTTGTTTTAACAATCAAAATGGCGACAGGGAGATGTTTCTTCTTCTTTCTTCCTCTGTCAGTTAGTACCACGTGAATGAGTTCTGTACGCTGATTGGCTGGTTAAGGTTAGCTTGATTTCATAGTCATGTGACTGGTTATCGGTTCGATTGTGTTACGATTGGAGTAATGACATTTAGGAACCAGTTTACATGCCCTAATTTGGAAACTTGACGATGTGTAAACTCTTCTATATTAGAAGGAAATAAAACGTTTGAGTTGTAATTTGTAGCCCAGGTTTTGGGTGTTTGTCCCATTTATGTGTTTCTCCACTTCCATATATATATAAAAAATGGAAAAAACAACGAGAGAGATTTTGTTTGTTTATTTGTTGGACTCTCTAGTTGCCAGTATTATTTCGTGCACGAGTTGAAATTGTTCCAAATTTCGGTCCGTGTGTTGGACAGCTATATGGGTGGATTTCCACTCTATGGGGGTTATCCTACAGTTCAATGCTATTCTATTTGTAGGGATAACTTATATTCAGTGTGGTTACGCAATTGTTTAAGTATATAGAACAATTGTTGTTTATTTTTCTAGTCTATGGTCGCCGATACTATTCTTGCTGCTTAAAATGGTATGTTTGTGAAATTGCTGTGTTAGTCACTACAGCTCTGACCAAATTATGTTGCATTAGGTATTAAGATCATCTGATATTCGTGTGTTTCCCGATAACTGCATACAGGTATGTCAGTCTACTAGGGCGGTGCCCTGAACCGTTAAGAATTACAGATACCAGTGGAGATCTGTTTTATGGTACTCTCTCGTGGGAGAGCTCCCACCTGCGAGTCGCGGCTCACAGTGCACTGGTTGTTGTTTGCCTGGTCAAACCCCCGACGGCAGATTCAATGCAAGCATCAAATCCTCATCGGTAAACGTAAGTCCTCCAAAAAGGGGCCCAAAAGCCCAGAATCATGATTGAAACGGGGGAGGCAGAAACAAAGGCATGCTTACAGGCAGTTGTGGGAGTCCGTTACATGACTTTTTGCGAAGAGAGAGTTAGGATGTCTCAAGAGCTAATCTTGTGGCTGCATGTTTACCACTGCACGTTTAGTGCGAGACATTCGGTGGGTCCGACATAGTGTGTATGTGGGGAGGGTGGTACCCCTCCAATACTCTTGGAGTATGCGGTCACGGCTCTCTGCACGCTGAGTATATGGGCAGAGAATTGTTATAGATTGTGGTCCATGTTTTGGACACTCATATGGGTGGACGTCCACCCGTGGAGTTATATAACTTTTCACTGCTTATGAAAATGGATTGCGCTCCATCAGTTGTAGGCTGAGCTTAGGTACGGATTACTTATTTAGCGCATGATACAGCGTGTTGTTTGTGGTTTTTGAGTAACTGCTGCGTGTGAGAATACGTGTTTCACTAATTGGGTGCAGTTCGAATATACTACGTGTACACTGTTTTATTCGTGAGATCGTATCAGTATTTGGTATGCGTGAAGGTCGATGGCACTGGTGGAGGAGCAAAGGTGGATGGCTTAGCTACCCGTTTCCTCTATTCACCCCTAGACCTCGCTCTATGGTTCATCTATAATTGCATGCTATACTGTTGAAAGCATGTGCTTTACATGATACGACGCCGAGGCCGTCAGTGTTTCCAATAAGATGATCTGGCCCTATTTTTAGCGTGTAAGGCCGTATCAGTGTCGGCGCGCAGTATTAAATATGGCCGTACCAAAAGGCTCATCAGCATGTGTTTGCTGTAGTGTTGGAGGTAATGTGCTTTCCAACTATTAGGCTGAGTACACTGCCTGAGTAATTAATTGTCGACATTTCAAAGGATATTGTCGATAGATTGAGAGCAAGTGTGCAGTGTACGCTATTATTTGTCAGTTCGTGCCCTTTATTTGCACTTAATTTGTGCTGAAAAATCATGTGGGTGGATTTCCACTCATTGGGATTATATAACCCTTTATTGCCATTAAGAACAGATTAGGCTGTATCAGATGTCAGCACCCATATTTAAGGGTTATTTATTTGACTATTGGCTGCTTTATCGAGGAGCTTGGCTGCTTTGTCGACGAGCTTGATTGCGTAAGCGTAGCGTTTGGCTGTTTTATAGAAGAGCTTCGCTTATTCATAATTTGAACAGCTCACCTATCATATTTGGAAGAGTTTGATAGGTACCGGTATGAAGTCTATTATTCATACTATTTTATCGTTGTCAGAATGTTTGACAAGATAGGCTTGTGTATGTACAGTTGTGTTTTGCTAACCGACCACTATATTTTGTATTTTCTCATTCAGTTGGTTCCGTAGAAGTCACTTGGAATCAACATGGAGATGTTGCCTTTCTCATAGTCAGTCGGATGGTTTTTGACCTAGCTCCCCTTGAGCATTTGGACTGAAGGAGTCCGGGGGAGGCATGTTTCTATGTTTGTCCATTACTGTGTGAGGTGGACTTTTGTATTTGTTTCAGTGAGTTAGAATGTAGAGCCCCATGTTGGGGGAACGGAAATCTCGTGGTATTTGCCCGGCAGAGCCGCTGGTATAACTATAGTTTCGACCGTAAGGTCTTATCAAATAAACAAATACATAAGATTTCGTGTTTAGATTGTGTTTACGTGGACCACTTGGAGTTATGTTGTGGTCAGTTATTATAGCGTGTATGCGCTTGAGAAATATTTCGACTGTTCTGTTGTCTGTAGTGACAAGCAGCTTGTTGAAGCTTTACTGAAGTGCGATTTTACACTACAGAGGGTGAGTGGTACTACAGAGCGTGGATTAGGCTCACTCAGTCATTATGTTTATAGAAGAGAATAGCCTTGTGCTTTTACTCTCTGCTAATCAATTCAGTCTCTAAGAAGACCGTGTACACGACTGGTATCAGTGTGTTAAGAATGGTGTATTATGTAGACTTTGAGGCTACGCTACGTATATAACTGATATGATTAGATCAGCTTGTGAAATTGTCACGTACAGTGGATCGTTCAAACAGCTGTTATCAGCGTGTAGAGAAGTTGGTATAAGCCGTAGGTTTTGTTTACACTACGTGCAAGGCTGATGTAGGTATGGTTTTATCAGCTATTAGTACTCGGGTGGGTACCCCGGAATTATGTTGAGGTATTGTTTTCTAAAGTTCATCTCGCACAATGGTTGTGGAGGAATCGTTTCGCACAGTAGTTGCGGGGGAATCTCAACTCGCACATTAGTTGTGGAGGAATCGTCTCACGCAATACGTGGAAGTCACCTCGTGCTAAAAGCAGAGGATTTGTATTGGGTGGGTACCCTGGAATTATGTCGAGTTATTGTTTTCTAAATTTCATCTCGCACAATGGTTGTGGAGGAATCGTTTCGCACTGTAGTTGCGGAGGAATCTCATCTCGCACATTAGTTGTGGAGGAATCGTCTCGCGCAATACGTGGAAGTCACCTCGTGCTAAAAGCAGAGGATTTGTAATCATAGAAAACAGACTCGAGAAGTTGATTTTCTAAAATCAAAGTGGGTAGAATAAACTTACACTTAAAAGAAAGATCCGTTATAAAATCATGAATGTAAGCACGTGGAGATATAAAACGAAGCGACACCTATCTATTAATAAGCCAATTATAATGAATTAGCGAGATATTTGATGATTCTGTGTAATCAGTCTATCAGTTAGCAGTGATGGAAAGCGTGTTGTTTTAACAATCAAAATGGCGACAGGGAGATGTTTCTTCTTCTTTCTTCCTCTGTCAGTTAGTACCACGTGAATGAGTTCTGTACGCTGATTGGCTGGTTAAGGTTAGCTTGATTTCATAGTCATGTGACTGGTTATCGGTTCGATTGTGTTACGATTGGAGTAATGACATTTAGGAACCAGTTTACATGCCCTAATTTGGAAACTTGACGATGTGTAAACTCTTCTATATTAGAAGGAAATAAAACGTTTGAGTTGTAATTTGTAGCCCAGGTTTTGGGTGTTTGTCCCATTTATGTGTTTCTCCACTTCCATATATATATAAAAAATGGAAAAAACAACGAGAGAGATTTTGTTTGTTTATTTGTTGGACTCTCTAGTTGCCAGTATTATTTCGTGCACGAGTTGAAATTGTTCCAAATTTCGGTCCGTGTGTTGGACAGCTATATGGGTGGATTTCCACTCTATGGGGGTTATCCTACAGTTCAATGCTATTCTATTTGTAGGGATAACTTATATTCAGTGTGGTTACGCAATTGTTTAAGTATATAGAACAATTGTTGTTTATTTTTCTAGTCTATGGTCGCCGATACTATTCTTGCTGCTTAAAATGGTATGTTTGTGAAATTGCTGTGTTAGTCACTACAGCTCTGACCAAATTATGTTGCATTAGGTATTAAGATCATCTGATATTCGTGTGTTTCCCGATAACTGCATACAGGTATGTCAGTCTACTAGGGCGGTGCCCTGAACCGTTAAGAATTACAGATACCAGTGGAGATCTGTTTTATGGTACTCTCTCGTGGGAGAGCTCCCACCTGCGAGTCGCGGCTCACAGTGCACTGGTTGTTGTTTGCCTGGTCAAACCCCCGACGGCAGATTCAATGCAAGCATCAAATCCTCATCGGTAAACGTAAGTCCTCCAAAAAGGGGCCCAAAAGCCCAGAATCATGATTGAAACGGGGGAGGCAGAAACAAAGGCATGCTTACAGGCAGTTGTGGGAGTCCGTTACATGACTTTTTGCGAAGAGAGAGTTAGGATGTCTCAAGAGCTAATCTTGTGGCTGCATGTTTACCACTGCACGTTTAGTGCGAGACATTCGGTGGGTCCGACATAGTGTGTATGTGGGGAGGGTGGTACCCCTCCAATACTCTTGGAGTATGCGGTCACGGCTCTCTGCACGCTGAGTATATGGGCAGAGAATTGTTATAGATTGTGGTCCATGTTTTGGACACTCATATGGGTGGACGTCCACCCGTGGAGTTATATAACTTTTCACTGCTTATGAAAATGGATTGCGCTCCATCAGTTGTAGGCTGAGCTTAGGTACGGATTACTTATTTAGCGCATGATACAGCGTGTTGTTTGTGGTTTTTGAGTAACTGCTGCGTGTGAGAATACGTGTTTCACTAATTGGGTGCAGTTCGAATATACTACGTGTACACTGTTTTATTCGTGAGATCGTATCAGTATTTGGTATGCGTGAAGGTCGATGGCACTGGTGGAGGAGCAAAGGTGGATGGCTTAGCTACCCGTTTCCTCTATTCACCCCTAGACCTCGCTCTATGGTTCATCTATAATTGCATGCTATACTGTTGAAAGCATGTGCTTTACATGATACGACGCCGAGGCCGTCAGTGTTTCCAATAAGATGATCTGGCCCTATTTTTAGCGTGTAAGGCCGTATCAGTGTCGGCGCGCAGTATTAAATATGGCCGTACCAAAAGGCTCATCAGCATGTGTTTGCTGTAGTGTTGGAGGTAATGTGCTTTCCAACTATTAGGCTGAGTACACTGCCTGAGTAATTAATTGTCGACATTTCAAAGGATATTGTCGATAGATTGAGAGCAAGTGTGCAGTGTACGCTATTATTTGTCAGTTCGTGCCCTTTATTTGCACTTAATTTGTGCTGAAAAATCATGTGGGTGGATTTCCACTCATTGGGATTATATAACCCTTTATTGCCATTAAGAACAGATTAGGCTGTATCAGATGTCAGCACCCATATTTAAGGGTTATTTATTTGACTATTGGCTGCTTTATCGAGGAGCTTGGCTGCTTTGTCGACGAGCTTGATTGCGTAAGCGTAGCGTTTGGCTGTTTTATAGAAGAGCTTCGCTTATTCATAATTTGAACAGCTCACCTATCATATTTGGAAGAGTTTGATAGGTACCAGGTATGAAGTCTATTATTCATACTATTTTATCGTTGTCAGAATGTTTGACAAGATAGGCTTGTGTATGTACAGTTGTGTTTTGCTAACCGACCACTATATTTTGTATTTTCTCATTCAGTTGGTTCCGTAGAAGTCACTTGGAATCAACATGGAGATGTTGCCTTTCTCATAGTCAGTCGGATGGTTTTTGACCTAGCTCCCCTTGAGCATTTGGACTGAAGGAGTCCGGGGGAGGCATGTTTCTATGTTTGTCCATTACTGTGTGAGGTGGACTTTTGTATTTGTTTCAGTGAGTTAGAATGTAGAGCCCCATGTTGGGGGAACGGAAATCTCGTGGTATTTGCCCGGCAGAGCCGCTGGTATAACTATAGTTTCGACCGTAAGGTCTTATCAAATAAACAAATACATAAGATTTCGTGTTTAGATTGTGTTTACGTGGACCACTTGGAGTTATGTTGTGGTCAGTTATTATAGCGTGTATGCGCTTGAGAAATATTTCGACTGTTCTGTTGTCTGTAGTGACAAGCAGCTTGTTGAAGCTTTACTGAAGTGCGATTTTACACTACAGAGGGTGAGTGGTACTACAGAGCGTGGATTAGGCTCACTCAGTCATTATGTTTATAGAAGAGAATAGCCTTGTGCTTTTACTCTCTGCTAATCAATTCAGTCTCTAAGAAGACCGTGTACACGACTGGTATCAGTGTGTTAAGAATGGTGTATTATGTAGACTTTGAGGCTACGCTACGTATATAACTGATATGATTAGATCAGCTTGTGAAATTGTCACGTACAGTGGATCGTTCAAACAGCTGTTATCAGCGTGTAGAGAAGTTGGTATAAGCCGTAGGTTTTGTTTACACTACGTGCAAGGCTGATGTAGGTATGGTTTTATCAGCTATTAGTACTCGGGTGGGTACCCCGGAATTATGTTGAGGTATTGTTTTCTAAAGTTCATCTCGCACAATGGTTGTGGAGGAATCGTTTCGCACAGTAGTTGCGGGGGAATCTCAACTCGCACATTAGTTGTGGAGGAATCGTCTCACGCAATACGTGGAAGTCACCTCGTGCTAAAAGCAGAGGATTTGTATTGGGTGGGTACCCTGGAATTATGTCGAGTTATTGTTTTCTAAATTTCATCTCGCACAATGGTTGTGGAGGAATCGTTTCGCACTGTAGTTGCGGAGGAATCTCATCTCGCACATTAGTTGTGGAGGAATCGTCTCG
>JAUFNR010000305.1:0-47410 GCA_031216915.1 Pictodentalium vernedei | reverse complement strand
ATCATTATCTTCAATAGCAGTTTTTATTTCAAATGATGAGTGGTTGTTTTATTGTATTGTATTATTTTTGGGGGCTTTTTTCTTGATTTCTCTCTTCAAAAGTTTTTATTCATCACAAGAAGCTGTTTTTGTGATCTTTGTGACAATGATTATTTTTCATGATAAGTTGTAGTTTTAAACTAAACAACATAAATATATAACTAGACTTTATGATTCTGGAGAATCATGGCTTTTCCCGATGAGATTCCATGATTCTTCATGACCCCACAGTGTCTGATGAATTGTTTTTAACTGTCTCACTGAAGTTCCTTCATTGATGTTATGAGAAATGTGAATATAGTAGTCTCAAATGACTTGGCTCGATCCTAATTAACACCATAATTATGGAAACACTGGAATTACCAGCGCGACTGAAGAGAACAATAGCAGCTCTGGGCATCTCTTGCCCTGTCACCTGGACTGTCCGGGAGACAGGCAAGAGAGTCCATCTGAACTTGGAGTTCGTCATTGAAGAGCACAACACCGCCACACCTTCTTCGGGGAGAGGTAGCACCTTTTGTGAGAGGAACCCCTCTCACACTGGTCCTCACCCGAAGAAGCGTGGACCTGGCCCTGAAAAGAAGAAGAGCAAGAAGAAGAAGAGTCTGTCCACCAAGCGCCGCGATTCCAGGTGCCTGGAGGCCTTCCGGAATAGGAAGAAAGAGGTGAGCGAGAGGATGGAGGTCCTGGAGGCAGCTGCCAGTTCCCATCCTAGTCCCACTTGTACACCCAACCAACTGCCAGCTCCTGAGCCGGTACTGTTGGATGAGGAACGTCTGGTGGAGACTGAGGAGGAACCGGAGGTTGCCTTTTCACCACCTTCCACCACTCACTCCTCACTTCCTTCTCTACCGGACAGCCCGGGTGTGTCAATCTCAACAACACAGCCACCTAAGTCTGCAGTCACCGCCGAAGAATTAAGGAGAATAATATAGATGGGAAGGCGAGCAGTTGAGATGGGAAACCGAATCGCCACCGAAACCCACGAGTTCAGGGAACAATCCAAGGCAGATCTCAAAAAGAAATTAGACGCAATCCATTCACCAAACTCAACACTAAACTCAACATCGTCGACTTCCACATCACAATCTCAACCAACTCCAAAGAAAAAGAGCCGGAAGAAGCCTAGATGGGGTTAAGCCACCTCCCTCCTTCCTTTTCCTCCTCCACCGCGCCTTGACGTCCTACAACAACAACAAACAGCTAACGAGGGTCGAAAGGGGCTTGTCCTCCAAATCGTCCCTGCGCGCCTTCGGCGCGTCAAACCATTTCGTTCGTCTCAAATGACTCAGTTGATAAGAAAATTGTTTAGGTAAAAAACATCATTAACGGTGGAGTGGGCTAATATCAATATCGTCGTCCGACAAGTTAATGACCCACAAAAGGAGTTATGTTTGTTTCACACATACCCACTGAGTGCTGTGTCTATTTGAAAATGGTCCATTTTATCTCAAATGCATCCAAAATATTGATGTCTGGCAGCTTGTAGAGGGTTAACAAGTACTAACAGGAATATTTTTCCATGCAACTTGTAATGTCACACTAAGAACTGCAAATGGCCATTTTTTCTTTAAAATCTTCCAAGATGTTTTCAGAGAAATCCCTGCGCATATACTCTTTTCCAATCCAACGTGACGAAATGCGACATTCATGTCGCTCTTCATGGAAAGTGATGCCACAACTATTCATGAACAAGGAGTGAAAATTTCATGGAAATCTGCCTAGAATTGGTTGAGATATGGTGTTTTGGAGAGAGGAGGTAATTGTTTGAATTTGGTCCTTCCTTTTCAAGCCAGTTCGAAAAAAGACGTCGGGAATGGGCGCAGAATCCTTCAGTGCCTCCTCGCTGGAGTAAGTCCACTTAAATGTTACAATTGTGTGTGACTGGTGGAGAGTTGACTGTAAATGGAAGTTGCTTCTTTAAGACAGCCACCAGGGATCCCAACACAACCTTTAAACCTACGAGAATCTCAGAAGTTTAAAGTCAAGAGAAATTGGTGGTGATTGGGTTTCTGGCAGGCAGGAAAAGATTGACGAAGATTTGCATATTGGACATTAAAATAGCACTTCAGACATACACGAACGGTGTTCAGACCGCTGGAGGCAGCGACTTGAAATTTTCAGAACTTGTTCTACGAACCCTGGCCGACATTTTGGGATCTGTTTGGAGTGTCCGGACCGCGTGGAAAACACCACGCATCGCTTGGAATGTGAGAGTACTATTCGTCCCGACTCTATCAGTTTCGAATGGACACCGGCAGTGTTGTAGACGACTGTAGAGCTGCGATTGAGCATAACGTCCCAGGTTTCGGTGCCACATTGCCTAACCAGCCCCAAAAGAGCGGCGGGGGAGGGGTATCCTGACACTATCTTTAAACCTTAGATAATCCTCAGAAGTTGAAGTGAAAAGAAATCGGTGGTGAGTAGGTTTTTTGGCGGGTAACGATTAACGAAAATTTGCCAATTAGACATTAAAATTGCACTTCTCACAAACATGAAGCGTGTCTAGATCGCTGAAGGCAGCGACATCTAATTTTCAGAACTTGTTCTACGCACCCTGGCCGACATTTTGGCATCTGTTGCGAGTGTCGAGGCCACGTGAAGAACACCACGCATCGCGTGGAAAGTGAGAGTACTATTCGTCCCGACTCTATCAGTTTGGAATGGACTTGAGGACTGTTGTAAACTACTGTAGAGCAGCGATTGAGCATGAAGTCGGAGTTTTTTGTGCCAAATTGCCTAACCGGCTCCAAGGTATGATTTTTTCGTCTGTACATCGCCCAGATCGACTGTAGTTTATACCGTTACTATACGTTGAAGTAGCCTTTTGTCATTTTCGCCACTTTCGCCCCAGATTTGAGAGTACCTTCCTTCAACCCCATTTTATAGCAAAATCTAGCCATGCTCCCAACAACGCCCTCTCCCCGTCGGCCCGGGTGCTTCTAAAAATAGAAAGGTCAATGAGTAGGGGCCCGTTAGCAAACAAACGGGTGCACGGCAGGTGTACTTGGTGAAAAAACAGTTGTGTGAACATCCCCAGAAGTGAAAACCTATGCTCAGTGGCTGTAATCAAGATGTTAATTTAGACTCCCATTACGGCCAAGATACTACAGAATGCAAATGGGTGGGTGGCGGGCATCATCACTGGATCTAATGTTGTATTTCATGTTTTCTTTATATTCTATTTATTTTTTTGATCTCTCTCTCTCTCTCTCTCTCTCTCTCTCTCTCTCTCTCTCTCTCAGTTTAATTTGTGTTTGTCTATAATGTTTATAATATTTAGATTTTGCTAGATTATGTTATTTATGGAATACGTTCTGCCATATTGTAAATTATTAGTCATAGTCACCGTACAGGAACGGAGGGGCTTCTAAGTGGTAAGCACTTGTCCTCCAATCCTGATTTGCATTGTCAAATGGCAAATAAAATATGTTTAATCTAATCTAACAGTAGGTGTGTGTGAGTGGGGGGGGGGGGGGGGCAGGGGGCATGTGTCCTACGTAAACAATCAGCAGGGGGCAGGTGTCCTAGGTAAAATAAACAGCATGGGGGGGGGGGGGATGTCCCCGCTAATTAATTTTAATAGCAGGCAGTTGTTCATGGGGCAGGTGTCCTATCCCACTGGTACTTGGCCTTGATGGAAATAACATTTCAACAAGAAACAACGGGAAACTTATTTGCAATAAAGCTGCAAATATAAACTTGATTTTAGGACCATTCCATGGACATTTTAAAGCCTACTGCGATATCAGCGTTTATTACTCTCGTACTTTCACTACACCGCAGTATTTTACCCGAGTCGAGTTCTGACGTCATGCAAGTTTGACCGACATGCTTTCAATTTTGTTATTGACAACAACATATTTATAATTTCGTGCTTACTGATCCGAATTTTGAAAACGACACACGCAATCGCGAAAGCGTTTTCTGAAAAACACGATTCTGTAAAAGGTTTTAGTGAAATTTGATTATTTTTTTTATTTTCAATTTCGATGGCTCTTGTCGAAAAGGTGCTAATCACTGATCGTCCCAAACGAGATCAAAGACACGCCGTAGTTTAATAACAGACAGAGAATCTTCTAAGAATATACATGCGCAATCCTAAAATGCAATAAATCAAGTGTTTTTTCACGTTTTATGAGAGAAATATGTCCAATTGTATCATTGAATCATTTTTAGGTATATGTGGGTGAGAAATTTTCTATACGGACAAAATACAGGCTAAATAAAATATTTGCCATCATTTTCCGCAGACGTATCTTTGTCTTTGCTTCTTGGGGAAATTTCTTGCTGCTAAATACAACGAAGGTGTGTTATTTGATGTGGTCAGAACCGTCAGGTGGTCGGGTCCGAAACCGCACGTCGCAGAAGATTTAGTGGGGGGTGTCGATTTTACAAGTAATGTAGGCAGCGTACACAGCATGGGCTGTCTGTCTTTAATCCGACAAAACAGGGTTAAGGCTTGGTTTTTTGAATACCCTTATTTATTTATTTATTTATTTATTTATTGGTGTTTAAGGTCACGTACTTCTGCACAATGGCTAATCGTGACCGTGACAGTTTTAGAGGTGGAGGAAGCCGGAGTACCCGGAGAGAACCACCAAGCATCGACGAGCAACTGTCAGCTCCTCAACATTCTCACTCTGTTCAGGCTCCGCTCAGGCAGGGTTACAGAGGTTGAAGACATGTGTACCATCGACGTGCAGTATGCCTTAGTACACGGGGACATCGTCCCCCCTGTCGGCAACCGGGCCAAAGTGCCTTGCCCAAGGACACAACGTGAGTCGTCCCGGACGGGGATCGAACTCGGGACCTCTAGCATAGAAGTACAACAGTCTACCACTGAGCCACCACGCTCCCTTGAATACCCTTAATACTATCATACATTATCCCTCAGGAATTCTAAGTCTGATAAAAGAGGTCATGTTTATCTATTGCATACCCATTTTGCTGCCCGAAAACAGCCGATTTTATTAAAATTTTGACGTTTAGCAGCCTGTAGAGGGATTAACAAACGACTAGCGGAATATTCTATCTATGCAATTTGTAAGACCTGCCAATGTCAAATTGTTCTTGAAAATCCCCAACAAGCAGTTAGCGAAATCCACGGAAAATGTAAATTTTAAGCGTTTAAGGGGCATCTCTCCTTATCCAGTTCAAAATGGGTTAAGTTTCATTCTTTTAGATACCCTTACTACTTACAAACCTTAAACACCAATTAGATTCCATGATTTTTCTTGACCCCCACAGTGTCTGATGAATTGTTTTTAACTGTCTCACTAAAGTTCCTTCATTGATGTTATGAGAAAGGTGAGTAAAGTAGTCTCAAATGATTCGGTTTGGTTTTGATAAAAAAAATGTTTAGGTAAAACCCATCATTAATGGTAGAATGGGTTAATATCAATATCAATGTTTCCCTATCAGTTTTGCGTCCGGTAAAAGAAGTTACGTTTCTCTGTGACATTTCCGTTTGATGTTCTTGGTGTCCAAAAACAGACTGTTTCCTCAATTTTTTTTTACATTTAGCAGCCCATGAAGGGTTAACAAATGCCTACCAGAATAATTGATTCATGCAACTGGTCATATGACACCAAGACCTATCAACGGCCATTTTCTCTTGAAAACCCCACAAAATGTTTGTAAAGAAATCCAGGGAAAACGATTTTTTAAGCTTTTGATGGGTATCCCTGTTAACGTCCCCAACAGGGGTTAACGCTTGGCTTTTTGAATACCTTTATTACTTACAAAAATGGTCCTCTGTGAATTCCACTTCAAACAAAGGAGATTATGTTTATCTCTCATGTATACATTAGGTGATGTGCGTGTCTGAAAACAGTCCCATGTTAACAACATTACGATGCTTGGCAGCTTGTAGATGGTTAAAAAACGCTCACCGGAGTATTTTGTCCATGCAACTTTTAATGTCACATAAAGACCTACGAATAGTCAATTTGTCTTGAAACCCTACAAGTTACCGTTAGGGAAATTCACAGAAAATGGGAATTTAAAGCTTTCAAGGGATATCTCTCTTTAGCCTGCCCAAAATGGGTTAAGACGTCGACTTTTGAATACCCTTACTACTTACAAAAATGTTTCCATATAAATTGTATGCGCGATAAAAAAAGGCACTTTTCTTTGTGGTGTACCCTTTGGGTGCTGTTGGTGTGCAAAAACAGCCCATTTTATCGCTATTTTGACCTTCAGCAGCCCGGGGAGGGTTAACTAATGCTGACCGGAATATTTTGTTCATGCGACTTGTAATGTCACACCAAGACCTGCAAATAGCCGATTTTTCTTGAAAACCTACAAGATGTTGTTAGAGAAATCCACAGAAAACGGGTATTTTAAGATTTTAATGGGTATGTCTCTTTAACCATCCCAAAATGGGTTAAGACGTCAAATTTTGAATACCCTTACCACTTTCAAAAATATTTTCCGATCAATTTTGCGTCCGATAAATGAAGGCCCCTTTCTCTGTGGTATATCGTTTGGGTGCTGTTGGTGTCTAAAAACATCCCATTTCATCACAATTTTTACGTTTAGCAGCTCGGGGAGGGTTAACTAATGCTGACCGGAATATTTTATCCATGCAACTTGTAATGTCACACCAAGACCTGAGAGTGACCAATTTTTCTTGAAAATCTACAAGACTCGTTTAGAGAAATCCACGGAAAACATGAAGTTTTGAGCTTTTGGGGGGTATTGCTGTTTAACCAGCCCAAAACGGGTTAACACTTGGTTTTCTGAACACCCTTATTACTTACAAAAATGATCTTCGGTAAATTCCACTTCCAATAAAGGAAGTTATGTTTACCTCTCGGGTATCGTTTGGGTGTTGTGGGGGTCTGAAAAGGGCCCATTTCATCAAAATTTCGATGTTTGGCAGCCTGTGGAGGGTTACCATATGCATCGCCAAATATGTCGTGTGTATCAAAGGTTGTGTCATAGGCAGGTCTAGTAATGATGGATGTTTAAAAAAATCCCAAAGACGTGTTTCGAGAAAGTGCCGATAAACCCCAATTTTGGCAGTTTTTTTCCAATTCTGGCGAAATAAGGGTTAAATCGAAAATTCCGCTTCGGTACATTTTTAGATTTTTTGCCACTCTATGCGTGTGCCAAATTGTGTGAAAATCGGTTCGAAAATGGCTTCTGAATCGTACGGACAAAAATGTGTGGAAAAAAAAAAAAAAACCCAAAACCCCCCCCCCCCAAAAAAAAAAAAAAAAAAAAATAATAATCCGTAGAAAAACAATAGTCTTTTCCAGAGGGAAAAGCCTAAATATCGGTGTCTGATGAGACAGAGATAGTTCAGTCTCAGTCAAGACTAAAGATGGACAAGTTCATCATCAGACTGCCACATAAATCACCATCACCAGGGGCTTCTATGACATTAATACATGAGTTAAATACTTGTCAACAAACAACAAAGTCGTTGTCAGAAAAAACAAATTCTTCATCTGTTTCATTTCTTTCGTTGCCTGGAGATATCAAAGCTGACTCTATAGCACGTCCACAACTAAATAGCCCAAGAACATTAGGTTTCACTGGGGAAAAAAATCGGAGAAAGTTGATTTGTTCAGGGAATGTCGAGTACATGTCACTGAACGATTAGACAAAAGTTCCCTAAAATCCCAGTTGAGCTTTTTTTTCTACAGCCTTTTTTCGAAAACGCGTTTGAAAAAAATTAAAAAAAATCGCACGAACTTTGTAACCTCGAATTGATCCAACTGTATTTTTTGTTTACGCGTATTTCGAGCTACATAATGTCTAATATACATTTACCTAGAGGAAAATGTGCATTCTGTGACAATTTCTGCGAAAAATTATTGAAAATTCACAAAAAAGTATCGGATTTACGCAAAAAATGACGATTTTCCTAACGGATTTGCCCAAAGGGTCGTAGTACAGAACGGGATGTTAGTTGGACAGACGATAAAAAATCCACCACCATTTGAAGACTTTTATCATTGCTTACAAAATAGACATTATGGAAGACCCCCTCTGCTTCTGGCCGAGTTCCCCTTTTGGCATAAAATTCGTCAGCATGAGAACTCAACTATTTTCGGGCTTGGGACCGAACAGACACGTCTGTGTCTGGCAGCATTAGATCAATAAATAATATTTACAGAATGTACAAAAATCAATAAATAATATTTACAGAATGTACAAATCAATCAACATGGATTAAGTTACATTGACTATTATCAACGCTATATACAGAAATGACATGACCTATATACATATTATTCATCGAACTCAGAAATTTCCGACAGGACAGTGTTTCTGTGGTTGTTACAAGAATCCGAACTGCAATTACACAAACCTGAGCAAGAGAGTCCTGCCTTCTTACACCCACACCTTTTTGTACAAGCACTCTTGCAACCACAACTGATCAGATTTAGTAGGTTATCGGGGGCACATGGCTTTGTGGCTGCAGTCGGTACAAGAAGTCCATTGTCTAGCGACCACCCCCAATCCGTCGGAGGAAGCGAAGTGCCCAGCCATTGTTGGACCTGGAGATAACATCTGTAGACATGTTGTTGTGCAGCATCGCTGCTTGGTGGGAGTGAGGCTAGGTCGATGGGTTTATTCAGTTTAGATTTTGCTACATAACGCTTGTAAGTGACATATCTATATTGGTCGAGAGAGGAAACAGTTTTACTCCCGTATAAGATCAGGAGAAGTTGTTCCCCGGCAGCGGCTACTGCACTTGGTGTACTGTCATCCGCCAAAATTGTGGTGACATACTGTTGTGAGTCGCTAGTAACATCGGAGACAATTGTACTGAATACTTTCTTCTTACCAACTCGAAAGAGGGCAGAAGTAGTGTCACAACCACTTATAGAATGTGCTACAAGGAGGTTGCTTCTATGGTCACCCATTTTGGTTGCTATTTCACTAACTGAAACTAGTAAGTTTGGGGTAATGGAATACATCATGTGAATATTACATCCCGGTTGAACTCGAGAGGTAAGAATGACTAACAAGTCTGTGTCTGTTCCCACAACGACAACATTGTTGTCATCTTGAGCGATGTCAAGTGCAGTTTCGGCTATCAGTACATCAGCATCAGCCTGCTTGGACTGAATATTGATAGCAGATAGCTCCTGCATTAGAAGATCGATCAGTTGGGTTTTCTTCTTGGCATTTGCAAGGAAATCGGATTGGGGTGTGGTGGCTGGTAACTCGGGTGAGATATTGATATCAATGGAATACCTGTCTTTAGATCTACGGGCTTGTTCCATGCCCTTTGTCGACAGTGTACAAGCATAACCATCAAAAACAACCACGACGTTCGTCCCAAAATGTCTCACTAGATAATTGGAATATGATGTACATATGTCCTTATATGACGACTGTTTAGGCCATACAACTGCCCTCAATAAAAATCCACCATCTACAACAAACAGAGAATGTTCTGGGATTTTAGTTTGCTCGGAACCGTATGTTTTGAGGATCTTACCGAGCGTGCTTTTCTGTGTCTTCCTCATTCCAGCAGAATCAAACAATGCTGGTGGTTTCGGGGCGAGTTCATATTTGAGATACTCTTCCATCTCTGCTTGTGACTGAATAACACATGTGATGCGGTTGAACAGAATTGTGGGGTCAATCACTACCTTACTTCCACGGACTTTGATGCTATTTGCCATCGATGCGAAAGACTTCACAGTGTCAACACGTCGTAGTTTGATGCTGTTGAACGTTTTGCTTACAACATTCGATACGCAACATTCACCAATTTTGCGAACTTGGTCACAGTTCACAGTTTCGTCGGCCACAAGCCCGGTCGCTATAGAGACTAATTGTAGTGGATCTCTATTCTGAAAGGGGGAATGCACTCTGAGCCAGTTCAATAATTTGGTGATATCATTGGCATCAGTCAATTGTGAACTTTGACGGAGATCCTGATGTTGTTCGCCATGACCAGTGTGAACATGAACAAAATTTTCGAGAGCATTACATATCGGAAGGCAAAGAGGTAGTCCATGTACCCATTTCGCAACAGTGCTATCGGTTATTCCCCTGCCATGTGTGAGACCACCAGGGAGCTTGAACATTCTCATTAAACACTGCTCTATGGTCTGATAGAATATATCCCGTCCCAGAATTTATCTGAGCCCCTTATGGTAAAGTAACCTTTCTCAGTGAACAACTTCAAATCATCCTGTTGCATTATTTCTGTTAGCTCATTCATCTGCTGCAAATAGAGATGAGAACTTTTTGCGTATGCAAAATGACCACCTGCGTGAAATACTGGAATCATATTGCGAACACAATATGTGTGGAGTTCCCAGTCGCCTGTGCGCTCTGCTCTCAAGAACAACTGGAGAAGACCTATTTGCTCGTAGTATTGTACCCAAAGCTTTCCTGTGCGTCCTACGGACGCATTCTGGAGCAGTTCGTGTAATTTTGACAGTAGATGGTTGACACTTTCTTGATGGAAATTGAAACAATGATGCTATAATACGGTATTTGAATGAGAAAAGTCGATGCCGTTTGAATTTGAGTTTAGGGGGTATGGTTAATATTTCACACGTTTCACCAGTTCATTATGGAATAAACGACTATTGTTATATATCATTATAAAGCCACTGCTTTTCTGCAATTTTTGATATATAATTTAACTCCCAAAGTAGTCATAGATTTGATTTAATGGACGTTGTGTACCGTTGTGTGTATGAAAACAATAATTTTTTTTTCGTAATTTTGTACATTTTCGTGAATATTTCACCATTGAGTGTGAGGATTGGTACAAAGTTGGCATTTTCTGTTGGGGATATGTATTCTCAATATAATTCAGCAGGATATTTATGATTCTCACCCTACTAAGGCGAATAAGAATGAGAAATATGGAGCTGGGTCGAATTTTTTTAAAAAAAAATTTTTTCATCAAAAAAACGCTATAACTAAAAAAGCTCAACTCGGATTCGCGGGGACTTTTCACACTTTATCCGCAATGTGTGTCCCGGAAACATATAAAAAAATCAGCTTTCTCCGATTTTTTTCCTTACTTTCTCATTTTTATGTCTAACGTGCCTGGACTATAAAAAGTTTTCCAAAAGACAAAAATAACCGTTCAGATACCACTGTGTGGTATAATAAGTATTCTTGGCTAGAATATTCAAGAGAAAGAGATGCTGCTTTCTGTTTCCCATGCCGAAAGTTTCAGTCAAGCAGTAAGAAAGTGGCATTCACATCGATAGGCTACCGAAATTGGAAAAATGCTCTTGGAGACAAAAGGAAGGGTTTTTGTCTTCATGAATCAACTGCTAGTCACATTTCAGCTATGGCTATGTGGAATGATCCTTCCTCTACAAATTTTCTTAGCCACGAAAAGCTTCAGCCATTAGAACCACAGATTGACATTCCCAGTGCTGCAGAACTGAGTGTAGCGAAAGCCTACATAACAAATTTAATAAATTCTAAGGAATGTGAGGCTACTTCAGGTGATGTTTTAACTCAACTTTATAATCAAAAAAGGGCTTTCCCGGAGACTTATTATTTAGCAGCCCCCGTAGCTACTTTGGGCTGCTCTACAGCACTATGTGAATCCACGTTTTCTACACTGGCACGTGTGGATGAGCCACAAAGACGGAGCATGACATCAGGAAGAAAGGGCAATCTGACATTTTTAGCTTTTGAAAACAAAAAGAGTGACAATATAGATATGAACATTTTTTTGAAAAAATTTTCAAGTAAACAGCGAAAAAATCCAACTATTTTAGCCATGTATTCAAAATGTAAATGTTCTCACATTTTTTTCAATTACATTTTTGTTACAGATTGAGTACTGGAAGCCATTATCATGGCTTTAAAGAAAAATGAGGGTACTTCACTAAAGGTCTAATATTCTTCACTCAATCCTCATATTCAGTCACAAACAAATACAATTGCGTTCAGATAGTTTTGTTTTATTAAAAGTCATTGGAGAATGTTCTCAGACACTCTCGAAGAATTTTTAATAAAACAAACAAATTTTGATGAACTACTTCCCATACATGTATAATCTATCACTCACCCAGTTAAAAACTACAAGTAGAAGCATATAAATATGGTTGTCACTGGAATGAGCTCATTGAGCCTATTTCAATGATATTCATATTTGTGTGGTTTTATTGAAAAAGGGCAAGATTACCTGGCGTTGCTCAGGTTAAGAAGTGATTTCCATAGAGAATAAATTATCAGCGCGCAAGTAAGGTAGGTGAAAGACGGTATTCTCCCTTGATATACTGGACAATTGAGAATTTACTGGCATGGAATATCAAGGGAGACTACTATTTCCAGGTTTTTAAATATCCCTTACCCCCACCTGTGACCACCAGCACTTTAGAAAGTTCTAAAGTACACCAGGATCTTTCCCATGATGTGAAGATGATTATACTTGAATTTTCAGAAATTCTGTGCGAAAAACTGTTTTTGGTACCGCATACTCCCATTACATCATCTCTTACCCCCACTGCAGCATTTTCGAAAATTTTTCTCACGAAAACCTCCCCCACAAAAATACCCCTGGTGGACCACTTTGGTACACTCTGGATAACCCCATATTAATTTCTATAGCAGATTGACAGACATTCACAAATATAGTATAGAGGATAGTCAGAGTTTTGCAATGTGGAATTCTAAGTGAAAGTGATTAAAAGATGTGTATGCTTATAATTTATATTGATCGTTTTGTCAAAGTTTGTTGACTTTTTATGCACTATATATATCATAACAGTCTTAAATGCTTACGTTTGTAATTTACATTTTTTCTATGTCTTTCATCTTCCCCGGAGTAGTATTTAATACTTTTCACCAATTCCCATGTTTTAGTTCGGGCCAAAAAAAATTGCCCCCCCCCGCTACATGGCTCTTCGCCCCCCCCCCCCCCCCCCCCCGTGGACATATCCTGGTTGCAGGCCTGGTTAAGATGCAGCTCGTGTAGCCCGTATATGCTCACGTTGCCTCAAAACGTGTCCCAATGGTCGATAAAGGGTATTCCCTGGTCAACACAGCAGTCCTCCAACTTCTCATTCAGCGCCAGAATCCTTGAGTTCCGTTCGTTCCCACTTCCAAGGACAGGAAGGGCCCCGGATACAACTACTCTTGCATTCCTACTTAGCAGTTTGCTGATTCTATACGACCCCACCAAACTTACTGACCTTCTCTCCCTGATATTGTTGGTCCCCACATGGACCACCACTACCGGTTCCGACCCTGACCCTGCCACAATACCTTCTACCCGGTCCCTCTGATCTTCCACCTTCGACCTGGAAAGCACAAGACTGTTCGATTAGAACGATCAGGATCAGTAGTATGTCTCGGGCTTTTGAGCCATCATTGGCAGGATCTCATGTGACGTCATAGTCACGTGACCCAGTGGCGCCATGTTTGGTTGTCATGGTAACCCGCGTGGACGGCCATGTTGTGACGTCATCTCATAGTGATACGTGTTGTTAGTGCGCATGCGCCGCACGTGTTAAGGTGATACGTGTTTCCGTCGTCCATTTTGTATACTGGAGGCCACCATCTTGGTTTCTATGGTAGCACGTGGTTTCTATGTTACCCAATTTTTCTGTAATGGGACGGGGTATGTTCGGAGGGTATGTTCGATTGAATCAGAGTAAATCTAATTACCACAAACAACCCGACAATCCCTCCAAATCACCAAAATCCACCCAAAACCACCGAAATTGACTTTATTTGATATGGATTTCCCATTTTATCGGCTTAGCACGTAGTGCTATAGTACCGAGAGGGTACCGGGGGTGTGTTCAATTGAATCGGAGTATCACGAATTACCACAAACAACCCGACAAGTTGTACTATTTCGAATTCTTTCAGAATCCTATTTAGGATCGCGAAACTCTTGGCTTATAATAGTAGCACGTAGTGCTATAGTACCGAGGGGGTGCCTGGGGTGTGTTCGCTTGAAGTGGAGTAATGTTCCGATTTTCCCATAATCCCTTTTTTTGGATCCCATGACGTGTTTTTGCCCAAATAAGAGTAGCACGCAGTGCTATAGGACAAATTTACACAGAATCCATTATTTAAATTACAAGTAGGACCCATATGTGTACATGAAGGCCATGAAGCTAACTTCAGGTTCCACCATATACTCATGTGAGGAACTCCCCATATGTTAAGCTAAGAGATGTGTCGTATGAGGTCGAATTTACTATCCCTCTTAGCCTCATTTCGATTTTTTGAGGATACCTTTTTGGATTTGTTAAAAAAATAACAACACAATTTTTTACAATTTAATTTCTTTTATTCAACAACAAAAATACATCTTTTTTATGGTATGTAGATTGTCAGATATTCATAAACTGTCTTTCTGCAGATTGGACATCTTCTCAGTGGTTTACAGCAGTCTTTGCACAGGCACAAATGGTTACATGGTCGCGGAACGACATCGGCTTCAGCTAATAAACACACACTACATTTTGTACTCCGTGAATCTTCTTCTTGAAATGATGTGTCCATTTCTTCTTCTTTGATGGCCATTTCTTCTTCTTTTTCAACGTCCATGAATTCAGGTGGTAAATTATGAATGTAATAACAGTCTGGAGAATATTTTCTGTGTTCTTCTATAACATCATCCTCTGTTTCCCAGAAACGAACAATAATACCACAATGAAAACATTGAGTTCTGTCTCCTGTCCCCAAATAAAAGAATCCAGCTTTTGTCAGTTCATTCGAGGTTTTCACACTTTCACTTTGTAACATGAATTGAAATGTCTTGAGACGATTTTCCTCCAACAGGCCTGGCATTCTGAAAAATGCAGGAGGGCAAAAAATCGCTCTCCTCAATCAGCTCAGGAGAGCAATTAGCTTTACATAGCATTTTAAGTACCCAGTTGAACGAACTCATTGAAACTGAAACCAACAGACTACATCAGTGATTTTATTAACTTTGCTAAGGTAAAGCGAAATCTCTTAGACATCTAGATGTCTCACTCAACAACCGAACACACACTTGACAAGACATGTGTGTGTACCCAGACCTGTTGTCCAAGAAAGTCATACGCCTACCACTACCACCTTCAACCCCCAAGGGGGGTTGAAGGTGGTAGTGGTAGGCGTATGACTTTCTTGGACAACAGGTCTGCTTGAATCAACAGTCACATCCTGGTGCAAGTGCTTCAAGTGACAGGATAGTAGTAATGGTAGTATATTATAGTGTCAATATTCCTTGAATAATTACCCCTCAAACTGTGATGTTAGTTGCTGAACTTGAAACTGACAGAAAAAAAAATATTGCTGTGACCCATTTTGCTTCAAATGATTGAAACTGTGTTTGGGTATGGTTGCAGCCATTACCTTTTACCACTAAACCACTTTCAAAATGAAATTATGTGATATTATGTGACTTCGAAGTTAAATTACATTTTTGCTTTACAACAAAAATTTAATGTGAGCATAATACATGTAATCTCAATCATCCCAGACCAAAATATTTAGGAGGGCAATTTTTCGCTCTCCTTAATTCTTTCAGGAGGGCAGTAAGGAGAGCTAAAAAATCGCTCTCCTGAAATTGCCAAGCCTGCTCCAATGCATACTTGATGTGTTTTGGTGGTCTTTGTTCTGTTGTCTTTCTTATTTTCTCTTCTCCACGTAATAACTGCCCCAGTACTGGTGGTGGAACATCACGAAAATACGTTTCGAATGAAACGCTCATTCTCTCTACAAAGTCTCTTGGATTTCTTGTTTCTTGGTTTCTTGATTGATAATCATTCAGTGTCATCCTGATCAAACATGGAATAGTGAAATTCTTCAATCCTTTTTATCTTCATTCTTCTTTGGTTTTCTTTCTCTTTTTGGTTTGGGTTCTCCTATTTCAAGGCTTCTCTTCTTTGCAATATCTACTGCTTTGGTCACTTGTTCCCAATCTCTTGTGGTAAACTGGAACCCAAGGTCGGTCTCGAACAGTTGAATCTGTAAATCGTTGATAAGTTTGAAGACGGTCACATTAGTAGACATCCTTCTTCTTTGGCTGTCGAAACACAAATGAGCTGAACAACAAAGGAATGGTTTTGCGCGCCGAAGGCGCGCAGGGACAGTATGGGGAACAAGCCCCCTTCGACCCTCAGTGACTGTAAATGATTGATTTTCGCATGTCTAGGCGTGTCAAAGGACGAAAAGGTTAAATGAGCTGAACACCAAGTGCACCCTTTTTTTTATAGTTTTTCTTCAATACAGCGACATCTAGTGGCTGGTTTCCTCTTTGACGTCATTAACGAACACATCATTATCCATTAGATCAGTTGTAAACATGTTGGATATGGTAAACATCGGTACACCGCAACAGCGATGTTTCAAGTAAAACAGACAGTATTGTCCACACACTGGTAATGGTCCTTGAAGGCGTTTTGTATTATACTTCCAATATCTGGAATTCTTCTTCAGGAAATTCTTGAATGGTCTGTCTTGTGTTGGTAATCCATAGGAATCAAAGTATTCTGCGTTGTGGTAACTCACAAAGAGAGCCACCCAATGTTCTCCTTTTCTGTGATCTGGATCCGTGTTGCTATCAAAGCCACTGGTCTGTGGTCTGGTAATCTTCTTGGTAATCTGTTTCTCGCAAATACACCCAAACATATTCTCTTCAAACAACTATCTGTTCGAAGTGCGTTCTCTAACTGCAACTTGTTCATGTTGAGTAATCGAAGATTACTTGTCTATTCTTATCCACTTCTATGATGTTCTGGAATTCTGCATACACCAGTACGTTGATTGTGGTTGGTAATGGGTTTTCGAAATGGACTTCTAGTCTCAAGTTTCCTCTCTTCACCAGATCGAAGTGTTGTCCATGTGATAGATCTGGAGTCAGGTCGAATACGAACTCTTCTCGGCTGATGTGGTTTCCTTCATTCTCATACATTTGTCCAGTTCCTTGGAACAGAGTCGCATAACATCTCGCCACTTCTTGTTGCAATCTAGGTTGTAATGGTTTGGCTGGAATCTGCTGCCCATCCACGAACAACGCCAAGTAATTGATTTCGTAGTTCTTGAAATTATATGGATTCTTTGAAAAGCTTCCATTGAAAGCATCGTTGTCTACACATCCCACCACGATGCGTTTAGGTAGTTGGCCTAAAAATAAGCTTTCTTGTGTAATGCTCAGATTTCCTTTCGGCACTGAAAACACCTTGGTTTCCACATGGTTGATAGGATATTTTGCAGTTGCTTTTGTTAGTGCTTTCTCGTGAGCCATTCTCACGAATGATTGGAGTCTCTCTTTGCATACAAACATGGATACATCTAGAATTTTGATCATGTATGTATCGGTATCGGCCATCAATGCGAAAGCATCTTTGGCTCTATTCATTTTAACATGAACATTAACTCTATTCAGCAAGTAACGAGTTTGGAAAAACATGTCCAAATGTAATCTTCCAGCCATGTCCACGATTTTACCTTTCTCTATAAATTTCTTTCGAAGAAGAAATCCCTTGTTATCATCTGTCAAATCTTCCATGTGTCCGGCTGTATCCTTGTACCATAATGCATTAGTCAGTTGTGACTTCTTTGCAGCTGGTCCATAACTCAACAAAGTTTCTATGAAAGTTCTGTAGTGATAAGTGCTGTTGGAAAAAGATACCAGTTTTTCATTCAAGCTGATATCGATTTGTTTAAATAAGGAATGCATCCATAAATTGACTGGGCTCACATTGGCATCCGGTGCAACTGATGCCCCACTGGAATCTACAACCGTTGCTTTAACATACAAGTATGTCTGTGTCAAATTCAAATAATCATCTTCTAATCCTGCAATGTGGAATTCTATTGGACCACTGTTTCCTGTAGTCGTCAAAGGCCTGTGTTCTACCCATTGCCCATGTTCCACACTAGTCTGTGTTGGTGGTATAGAAAACAAGAGTTCGCTGTTGACACACTCACAAGATTTTTCATTGATGAGAGACATCATGCACCGAGAATGTCTTGGGTCTGAACAGTTCTCCTTCTTTTTGTCGATTTGCTAGGTTTGCGTGGTGCGGGCCTTTTATACTTTTTCTGCCGGGTGGTTTTGAACCACCAACCACTTCATTCCAAGCTCCTGCCCCAGCCTCTTTGACTCTTTTGATTGCTGCTTTTTTTTACAATTTTCTCTTCAATGACATCTTCGGCAAAGGCCGCTCCTTTTCTCAATAACTGTTTTCCCACAGTCCTGGCTGTAGTTTTCAATAAAGGTAACACCATATTCTTCAGTCCTCCCAATATACTTCCCAAACCATATCCTCTCTGTATTTCAGCTCCAGAAAAAGCCGGTAGACCGTTCCCAGCTTGTTTCGTAGGCTGTATCACCCCTTATATACACCTGGACGGTACTGAAATTTTTTCGTTCCACATAATACACATTCTCAAAAGTTTTAGAGATAATATTCCCATATTTTCCACGCACGGGTACGATACGAAGACGTGGTATTCTTGTATCTCCTACGACTTGGTCACGGACCAAGTCATAGTATACACAGAATGAATAAAATCCTTGGTTCACATCGGCAACTCTGGAAGAATTGTAAGTTCTTGATATAAAAACACACTCATTAAATCCAAAAATATTTTGAAGAGTAGGGCTCAATGTGACCACGACCCCATCACGTACCGTGATACGAACTTTAGCAGTCACTTCATCCAGTTCAAAAGCTACTTTATCGTGACGAGGCAAGAGTAATTCTTTAACACCATTGATAGCTCGTACCACATCAATGGGATCCGAATAATGACCTTCCTTGAGAGTAAGTCGGTAATTCTTTTTCGAAGACCAGAACACTGTAATGAAAGCTTCTTCTCCACGAATTGAACCAAGTATTTGGATACTGAATCTCTGCCAGACCTACTTCCTATTCTCCGTGAGATTCATCGGTTGTGATAACTGAGTGGTGTACATAGTCAACGTGTTTTCAGGAAACACGTTCATAGAACTATTACTTGGTAGAGTCAAATAAAACATTACTTTTTCTTAATGGTTGGACTTGGTAACAAATATCCTATGCTACTACTCAAGAGAGCAACCCACAACTTGCTGTCTGTGTTCTCGAGAGTGAGATTAACGACACTGGTAATGATGATGCTATACAAAATGATTATTTGTGAAAAGTAAGTGATCTCGCTCCTTGCAATTCTTTTGCCAAACAGAGGCCAAGAACCGCTCAATCCTTCTTCCATTTTGAAGAAACCTCAGAGGTTCACTTCCTTTTATAGGTGAGCTGACTCTGCTTGATCCACGAATTGAACGAAGTTGGGTATCCCAACCACTTTACGAACAATTCCCTTTTCTTACCTCGACCACGTTTCTTCAGTGCGTGTTCGGTTTGGTAAATAGTTTTATGTGAAACATTTTGTTTCAACATTTTGTGTAGTGAAAAATTCGACTTTATGATCTTTGAGAAATTTCTGAAATTTTCTGTTTAGAAATTCTTTACCTTGATCTGTTTGTAATTTTTCTGGTTTACGACTTTGTTTGAAAATTTTACTAAAAGCTTTCACGATGGAATCACCAAGTTTGTTTTTGAGAGGTATGACCCAAGCATATTTACTAAACACATCTATACATGTCAACAAAAATTTTATGTTTTTGTTGAATTTACTTATGTTTGAAACATCTACCAAATCAGCTTGCCATTGTGCATCTATACCACTAACTATCACTTTCCTTCTAGGAAATGAACGACGAACAGGTATGTGAAGAGTATATGTGTCTTGAGTCTCCAACCATTTTACAACTTGTTTAGTTTTTTTCTTGGATGCTCTACGAAGAGCGTCTACACCACCAAAACTACCAGGAGCTTCAGAATCATAGTACAATGCTTCCATGACTGCCTTGTTCAGGTGTCAACTCTATTTATACCCTTTTTTCGGTCCACTTTGGCGTTTCTGTTTTCTTTGGTTGTTTAGGTTCCGACTTTATCGGTGCCTGTTTCATAAAATCCCAACGTTCTTTATGACCAATCAATTCTTGGGATATGTTACTAGCTCTCAAAGCTTCAGCCAACACTTCCCATCCCTTTGGTTGGAAAGATTTTCGTCTTCTAAGTAAATCGTTTAGAAGATCTGTTACATTCGACCCTACCACTGTTTGATCTTTGTAGAATAATTCACCTTTCTCATTCCAAGATATATTTGGGTCACTTCTAATACGATTCAACAACAACTTTCCCTTTCTCTTCATTGTCATAGGTACAGACTCGATCGAGAATGTCTTTGTCTTTATTATCTTTCTCGAATTCGACTTTAATTGGTCGAGGAGCGATTACCTTTTGTTGAAATGTCAAGTATCTTTGTAAAATTTGATTATATTGAGTCATCTTTTCATCAGCTGAAAGAAAAGGGGCATCGAGAATATCTCTCGTTTCTCTATCCAGTGATGAAACAGCCAGTTCATTCGGATGTCTTGGAGTCTCTTGTAGACGTTCCAATAACCTTGGTTCTACCAAAGCCATCTTCTTTGCATATTCCATCATCCAAATATACCTTTAACAGCACCCAATAGTACTCGAGGTAGCAATGCCCCCAAAAATCCACCTTTCTGCAAGATTTGTCTCCTCTTTTTGTCAGAGGTACCTTTATTTGCCACTGCCCTCACTGGTTGTTTCTGACGAACGAGTTTGGTACTGCTCCCTTCAGCATATTCAAGGCACAGTCACACAAACAAGTAATCAATTCTTTGTCTCTATGTTTTAGTATGGATTTGACAAGTGTGGGTTTTGATTTAATAAGAACCCTGAGAAGAGCGATGCTGCGCTTGAGACGGTCAGACATGCTTCTAACTTGAGTCAGACTTGTTGCTCCCCTTTTATACTTTTCGGAGGTACACATATTGGGTTTCCCCAGGAAAAATTTGACTTCTTAATCTCATGTGTTCAGGAGTATCTTGTTTGAGGTCTATTAAAAGGTAACATATGGTGTCAAAGTGGCATCTTCGAAAACTTCTCCCAGAAACTTGGAATGACCAGGATACATCTGTGCTGCCAAGTGTGAGATCTGAGAACCATCCCTAGGAATTTTAAACAAGATCATGTGATGACTGTTGAGAGCTACAGTCCTGTGGACTTTATTTTTGTCGAATAAATTTTGAACAATGTACATCACACTAATGTTACGGTGATGACTACCTTTAGTAAATAATCTACACACTCGAACATCTGCATCGAGCATCAGATCATCCAATATGATTAAACTATCAGATTTTAATTCTTGAGGGAGACCCTCTACGAATTCTACTTGGGGTAAAGTATTGTATAATGGTTGCCATTCACTATAACACCAAATGATGTGACTTGGAACAGGTGATATAATATTTTGAATGTTTTGAATAATCCGATTTACAAAGGATGATTTACCACTACCTGTGGGACCACACAATAAACAAGTGAATGGATGCTTCCAACGAGGATCCATCTTTGTTGTTCTATGTGGGTACTACTTCCTTTTATACCTTTTGGGGAGGTGGCACCCACTGAACCTGGGTACTACTCCCCTTTTATACCTTTTGGAAAGGTGGTCAATATAACCGTCATCCAAAGATATTCAGAATTGGTGGCCCTCTGAATTACTGGCTGGGGACAGGTTAAGTTTGTTTGATATTTGTCAAGAAGATAAACATCAAATAACTTAAGCATCATTACCACCTTTTTTTCTTTTTTCTTCATTTTATACTTTTCTTCTTCTTTTTTTCTGTTTTTATAAAAAAACAAGCATCTATTTACAACATCTATTTACATCTTCAAACTGAGTGGTTTCTTGAAGGTCATGGATTCAATCACCAAGTCCATAATACAACGTCTCTGTTCATTTGTGAGAGGTTTCTCAAACATATCTTCATACTCTTTCTGTACTGGTGGTGGATTCATTCCAGAAGTATTATGGTGCCACAGTTGATGGACATCATTCTTGTTAACTCTTTCAAGTGCTTCACTAAAACATGTTATAATCTTCTCTTCTTCAGACATCATTAAGCATACATTATGCTGAATTTGACTTGGGTGATCGACTGTACATCCATAGCATTTTTCTTTCACTACAGCATCAATGTTCTCTTCGACATAATGAGCATATGTCAAGCAAAGTTCTTTCTGTGAGCGAACTTGCCTGAGTTCACTATCAATTTCATCAACGATTAATGGACGTGGTTGGGTTATTCTCACTGTGATCTTCTTCTTCTTCTTCTTCTTTTCTTCTTCTTCTTCTTCTTCTTCTTCTTCAAAGGTGGTTCTTGAATTGGTTTTTTGAAGTCTTCATGGTTAGTAGGTTTAGTGTCTTCGGGAAATTCAGTTAAAGTTGTTTGTTGGGTTTTCTTCTATTTGGGACTTCAAGGCATTCCATTCATCTAAAGATAGAGCAATACCAGTCTTTGTAGGATAAGGTTTCTGGTCTTTTCCCTCAAAGTATCTTCTGAGATGAATCGTCAGTTCACCCTGGTACTGCTTGGTGCCAATTCGGAACATCTTCTCTGGTCAATGGTTCGATCGTGAATGATGCCAAGTCCATGCTTTGCCTAATCCTATATATCTTTGACGGACGTGATTGAAAACATCACCCCAGTTCAACAAATTTTGATCGACTTTTTGATTCTTGGTTGGTGTTTGCGTTTGTTTCCTATAAGATTATAGGTTAAAGTTGGAAAATTTAGAAAATTAGTATAGAAGTCAATGGGAAAGAAACACAATGAGAATACAGAAATTTGATTGGTTGATTAACATCGATCTGATTGGTCAGTTTGACTATCAAACTGCAATCTTGATCCTTAAACTGTAGGATATGGCCCTCTGCATTTTATACTGGCTTGGAACAGGTCAAGCTACAAACATCTGTCCAATGGAGATAAGTCAAATAGCTCGAGTGCATTCCCACCCCCTACAGTTCGTATCCTTAAAAACAAAAGAAAACAACATGTCCAACTTAGCAATTCAGTTTTCTATCATAAAAAATTCTCATTTCTTTTAAATATTCACAACAGATAATTTCTTAGTAATGATGATTTATTCCTTTGGTTATACAATAGGGGTAGCCTAAAAGACACCAGGAATCAACTTGTTTTTAAAAAAAATGAAATGAAACTAAAAAGTTTGGAATAAAGAAGTATCATCTTGTTCCAATAGGTGTGACCTAAAAGATACCATGAATCAACATTCTTTTAAATAAATGGAACTAAAAAGTTATGAATGAAACTAAAAAGGTTTGAATGAAACTAAGTTTTGAATGAAACTAAAACGTTTGGAATAAAGAAGTATCATCTGGTTCCAATAGGTGTAACCTAAAAGATGCCATGAATCAACATTTTTAAAAATAAATGGAACTAAAAAGTTTTGAGTGAAACTAAAAAGTTTGGAATAAAGAAGTATCATCTGGTTCCAATAGGTGTAACCTAAAAGATAGCATGAATCAACATTTTTAAAAATAAATGGAACTAAAAAGTTTTGAGTGAAACTAAAAAGTTTGGAATAAAGAAGTATCATCTGGTTCCAATAGGTGTAACCTAAAAGATACCATGAATCAACATTTTTTTTAAATAAAGGGAACTAAAAAGTTTTGAATGAAACTTAGTTTTGAATGAAACTAAAAAGTTTGGAATAAAGAAGTATCCTCCACTTCCAATAGGTTTAGCCTAAAGTATACCAGGAACATGATGATGATGATGAAAAAAACTCTCTGTATCAGAATAAATAAAAAAATTGAAAAATCTTTATGCCAGAAAAAATGTATTACCTTGTAAGACTTGCCATTTAGGGGGTTTTCTTAGGACTGCCATAAAGGACTTTATGAGGACTTGCCATAAAGGACTTCAGAGAATGCCATATAGGACTTTATGAGGACTGCCATATAGGACTTTTTAATTAGAGAGAAAAACTGCTATATAGGACTTTATGAGGACTTCCCATATAGGACTTTGTGAGGACTGCCATAAAGGACTTTAGAGAATGCCATATAGAACTTTATGAGGACTGCCATAAAGGACTTTAGAGAATGCCATATAGGACTTTGTGAGGACTGCCATAAAGGTCTTTGTGAGGACTGCTATAAAGGACTTTAGAGAATGCTGTATAGGACTTTAGAGAAAAATACTGCCATATAGGACTTTATGAGGACTACCATATAGGACTTTATGAGGACAGCCATAAAGGACTTTAGAGAATGCTATATAGGACTTTATGAGGACTGCCAAAAAGGACTTTAGAGAATGCCATAAAGAACTTTAGAGAAAAATACTGCCATATAGGACATTATGAGAACTACCGTATAGGACTTTATGAGGACTGCCATAAAGGACTTTAGAGAATGCCATATAGGACTTTATGAGGACTGTCATAAAGGACTTTAGAGAATGCCATAAAGGACTTTAAAAATTTGGTGAACCTAACATGATTGAGTAGACCACCTAAAAACCATTTCGGTTTTTTTTAGGAATTTTTCGGTCAACTAAATAGGAATTTTTGTAGGCAAAAGCTAGACTTTGTTCAGGTTGTAGAAAAATATGACACTCACTCAATTGTTTCTTCTTTAAATTCTCTAGTGGTATGGTGCTAACTCCATCTTCTAAAATTCTTCGTTTTGGGTAGAAATACGATAGTCCATCTCTGCTCTGCTGGTATGTATACATAGTGTTGTCATTCATAACAAATCCTCGGTTGATGCCAGATCCACTTTGTTGAGTCTTCAAAACTTGTAAATATTTGTCTTTCGTCAAATCATTGTGTCGTTTGCTGATTCCTTTACAACTATATTTATTGGTGGCACCGAAACAATAATATGTTTTACTACACAGTCCAGCCGGTTCCTTGCCATTCTACCTTGAACAAGCTTGGAGTTCTCCTGTCAAAACGCTTTCTTTCTTGGCAACATGAGGGTGACAGCCATTCTTTGCCTTCTAATTTGGTTTTCACATAACCATCTCTGTGGAAATCACAACACTCTGATGGAAACCACTTGAGATTCTCTTTGTAAAATTCTACTCTCTTCTCTGGTTTCACTAATTCAACTATGGATGGTGTCGAGGTACATAGATATGCAGCATATTCGAAATCTTGGTGGTTGATAAAAGTATCGATGACATCATAATAGAACTGAAGCATCCGGAGTTTCGCATACTGATAAACAAAGAATCCGATGTGGAGTGGCAGATCCAACTTGATGGTCTTCTTGTTGAGTTCGACTTCATATAAAGTTTCAAGGCTCTGAAGGACATGCCATTTACAGTTTTGGTGACTTCTTCATCGTCACAATAGCACACACGTTGATGCTTCTCTTTGGTGGTAACGGTTTTGCCATATCCAGAATTTCCCAACAACTTCATGGTGTCGGCAACGATCGACTTGTCAGGGTCAACATCGCCTTGTCTTCTTGCTTCAGATACTTCATCTCCAAATTTTTCAAAACATGTTCTTGGTTTATTTTGGATAACTTGATAGACGTGGTCAACTTCAATACCATGCTGGAGGTACCACTGCAGCAAAGGGGTTACAAACAACATTTTTTCTGCTCCATAGCTTCCGATCAAACTTCTACAGGGTTTCTTCATCATTCCATTCTTCTCAGCAAAGGACTTCATGTGTTCACCAATATCATCTATGGAAATATCTGTATTCTTGAAGATAGGTGTCATCTCTTCAAAGTAATCTTTCATGTGATCTGGTACATGTATATCACATTCGACCAAATCAAACAATTCACCGGACTTCACTTTGTTCAGTGTTTCTTTATCTGTCTTTGCACCATCTATTTTGTCTGAAAAGTTCTCTTTCAGGAAGGCTTTGAGTGTGGCATCGGTCTTCTTCATCTCTCTCCACTCACACTCCAGGATTTCAACACGTTTATAGCCCAAATCGGTGATGTACTCTGCATTGGTACGGGTGTCTTGTAGCAGTTCTTTCATGGGTTTATCTCTGAATTCATTATGGAGGATGGAAAGGCCATTCTTATCTTTCATGCAGGTATGTCCGTGCCAGAAGAAGCCATGGAATTGGTATATAGTCTGTGTCTCTTTGCACCAACCATCAAGAGGCAACTGTCTTCGACCAATCATTTTTTCAGCTCCGTTAAACTGATGTCTGATGTGGATGTCATCTCTCGTCGATAAAAACTCTAACCATTGTTCAGCCATTTTACCATACTTCACTGGGTGTTCTGGTTTAAACTGGTTTTCTTCACGACGTCCAATATTCCAACCATTTGGCATCTCTTGCATTAGGCACCAAAGATATAATGCATTCGCATCAAATTCCTATAATACTTCTACATGGTTTTGCTTCTTTGCCATATTTTGTTTCTCTGATTCGGGTAACATCTTTCTCGTGGTACCGATTGAAGATAATTGAAGGTCCACCAACGATATTATCTTTCGCTGAGTGATGCAAGTCTTTGTTTTTCTGGTTAAATAATGTGAAGAAAGTGTCATTATTCATGGTCTGGAACAGGTATTTCAACGTAAGTCCCGGAACACTGATACCATCTTTAAACATGTCGATGTGGCGTTCTTGGTAGAAAGCAAACTGCTTGTCAACTGCTTCAAGGAATGTTTTTACATCTCTGTTATTATACCAGATCAGAAAATCACGGAAAGTTGTCATCTCCCGGTCGTTCCATACATGCTGGCAGTACTGGTATTCTTCATTGGATATATTTTCTTTCTTTAGAGAACTGTAGAAGGCTTCATGGTCTGGTAGGCGGTCTTGATCCAATTTGTCCAAGCTGTCGATCCATTCATATGGTAAAAATCCCTTCGTCACGTAACAGCCAAATGCTTTCAAAAACTTGTCATAGCTGAATCCTGGAGTGAGGTAATTGCAAATATCAACAAACTTGAAAGATTCTGTCGAGACGCACATGTAGTTATTTGATTTCTTCACTGCAAACTTGAGTGGATTCTGTCTCTTCAGGTATGTCATCAGTTCACGCTTGACTACATTCATATCATATTTTTCAGAGTTGAATCCGATGACGGGCATCTCTTGCAGGTAGTCTTGAAATTTCTTCTCCAACTTTTGTAAAGGGTGCATCTTGGATGTATCTTCTCCAGTAGCTCTGGCTTCCGCTTCCAGCGTTTCATCAATTTTCTGTCTGAGTTTAAACAAGGTCCAAGCATGATAGGTCTGCATCAGTTGGTGACAATGAGATGAAATATCTGTGAGGTATGTCATCATTTCTTCAACAAGTTCTTGAGAATTTCCATTTGTAATAAAACATTTCGGTTCTTGGAATTCTGGAACATTACTACATATGCTCACACTCAATGGTCGGTGTTCTGCTTCCCATATCAGTTTATCACTGTCGGCAGGTAGACTGGATTTGACAAGGTAGCTTTCAAAATCAAAGGTTGCACGGTATGGATAAAACTTCTTCTCTTCGGGCACTTCTATACCTTCATCTTCCAACAGATCAAATACGGACTGGGATGGATGGTATACACCACCAACATACTGGTACTTAACTTCATCTGTGCATGTTTTCTCGTGACGATTGAGTCTGTAAACCTTTTTTCCATAATTTGCCGCATTTGCGGAATTCAAAGGATTTGCAGTATTGGTCTATATCGATGATGTAGCTAAAATGGTTCTTGTAAACGTTCACATACATGGTATTTTCAAACTTTCTATGACATCTCTGTACTAATTTGGCAACAATTTGGTCATCATCATTCTTGACAAGTTCATATACTTGAATGTTTACTTCAAAACATTTCTCCAAGTCAGGTAATTCGGCTAAAGTTACTCCACCGAATTCATTCTTTGGCTTCTTTGTATACTTGCTGTACATGGCATCTGTTGTATTATTCAAATTGTATGCTGTGGAAGCACTCCATAAATCTAAACAGCGGAAAATACACAGGTTGTCTTCGTAGGTAAAATGGTGATTTGTATCTTTCACCAAAGCATTTACTGTTTTGTTCTGGAGAATATAATCGGGAAGATTTTCTTCCATTCCAATTGGGTGGTCTTTCAGCTTATTCACAAAAATGTGACGTTCGCAACTCTCTCCGCAAGCCATTTGGTGTTGGGTCGTTTTAACTTGGCCCATTCCAGGATATCTTCTTCCATGACATCATCTAGGAATTCTTCAAAGTCTTCTTGGCAGCATACTTGTTGTGGAACGTCAAGTACCCGGGTGTTCTTTTGTGATGGATGGTAATACTTCAGTTCATTCGTTTCATTGTGTCGCAGGATAAAACCAAAACTCAGATTAATTTTAAATCTTAAGTGTTGTGGTAGAAATGCAGTAGTCACCAATTCATCATTCATCATTTTCAGGTTCACATCGTTGATCCGGTAGTTATACTGGTCCTGGACTCTTCTGTTCATCATGTGGCGAGTTCTAATAGAACTCCAGTTATCTTCGTATATGGTCAACATCTCATCGCTCTTTTCTTCGGACATCGTATTCTTGTCAAAATCAAGTGGGTCAACATCATAACGGGTGGTCGTCGTGGTCCGTGGTTGGTCCTCTCTTTGGTTCCTCGGTCTTCCTTTTAGATGGTACAGGAACTGGTCGGTGGGCAACGCTCTTGTGTCGGTTAAAATGGAGTAGTTGGTTAAACTCCTGGCCGCATTCCCTACATGTATAGATTTCCAAACATTTCTTCAGGTGGTGAAGGAGATACTCCTTTCTCGTGAAGGTCTTGTTGCAGTTGGTGCAGTCGTGGGTCTTCTTCTCTCCATGGGTATTTCTGCGATGGCGATCTCGATTCGTTCTTACAGTAAAGGTCTTCCCACACTCTTCACAGGCATAAACATCAGTCCTGGTAACGGCAGTAGCAGCATCAGACTCCATCTTCATAAAATTTTTGCGAAGGCAAAATTGGTATAGAAAACTCTCTAGCGATGTGTTCAGTTCGAAGGATCCAAACAGAATGACGCGACGTTACTCTTCTCCGGAATTTATTTCTACGTGACGGACGTTTTTGAAAACGTCACGACGTCACAACGTTTTTTATCGATATTTTCATTCTCGATGGCGTTTGTGTTTCTTTCCTGTAGGATTATAGGTTAAAGTTGGAAAATTTAGAAAATTAGTAGAGAAGTCAATGGGAAAGAAACACAGTGGGAATACAGAAATCTGATTGGTGGATTCACTTCGCTCTGATTGGTCAGTGTAAAAACATCTTGATCCTCATTAATTTTATTATTTAAAATCATGTAGTTAGGGGGGGTCATTTAAAGAAATTGCTAGATATAAACCCTAACAATTAGTTAGGGGGTCAGTTAAGGATGTTACTAAAAATAGAGCGTAGGAATTTATAAAAATATAGTTCCAAGTAGAATCAGAGGATTCTGGGTAAATTTGTCCTATAGCACTACGTGCTACCCTTATTGGGGGGGGGGGGGGGGGCGTCATGGGATCCAAAAAAGGGATTATGGGGAAATCGGAACATTACTCCACTTCATTCGAACACACCTCCGGGCACCCCCTCGGTACTATAGCACTACGTGCTACTATTATAAGCCAAAAGTTTCGCGATCCTAAATAGGATTCTTAAAGAATTCGAAATAGTACAACTTGTTGGGTTGTTTGTGGTAATTCGTGATACTCCGATTCAATCGAACACACTCCCGGTACCCTCTCGGTACTATAGCACTACGTGCTAAGCCGATAAAATGGGAAATCCGTATCAAATAAAGTCAATTTCGGTGATTTTGGGTGGATTTTGGTGATTTGGGGGGATTGTCGGGTTGTTTGTGGTAATTAGAGTTACTCCGATTCAATCGAACATACCCTCCGTACATACCCCGTCCCACTGCAGAAAAACTGGGTAACACAGAAACCACGTGCTACCATAGAAACCAAGATGGCGGCCTCCAGTGTACAAAATGGACGACGAAAACAAGTATCACCTTAACGACACGCGCTGCGCATGCGCACTAACAACACGTATCACTATAGAGATGACGTCACAACATGTCCGCTCACGCGGGTTACCATGGCAACCAAACATGGCGCCACTGGGTCACGTGACTTTGACGTCACATGAGATCCTGCAATGAGATCCTCTCAATGATGGCTCAAAAGCCCGAGACATACTACTAGGATCACAAATCACATTGTCAATCCCACTACAATGCTACTCCCCGCTACAACAAATTTTCTTCTTCTTCCCCCAGTTCCTATATCATCTGCTACTCGACTCGTTTTACATGCCTCTGGCCTCCTCTTTCCCTTCGTCGCCCTCCTTGTCCCATCTGGCCTATCAACATCAGCAGCCACATCTCCCCCTCCATGTCCCTCCTCACTCTCATCCCCGGGGTATCGGAGTCTAAAACACTATCTATTTTCAATAGGGAGTGCATGAAGAAAGTAACCTCAACTGGACGCGTGCATCTCCGATGCGCACCTCTTGTTTATAAATATGAGGCAGTCTAGGGAAATAAAGCAAAGAAAATTAAAATTACACAATAGAATTAAACTGTGTGGAGTCAGTGAGGACTGCCTTGCTTCTCATTGAGAACATTAGGATTGATTTAGGATTGAGTCTGTCAGAACTGCCTTACTCTGCAACTCTGCGTATGGGGAGTGGGCTACGAACAAACCCACCACTCGCCCCATTAATAACAACAATCACATAACACTCACAATATACAACAGCGGAGTTTTGTCTCTCTAATACAGATTTGGAGGAATGGAGTCAGTGAGGATTGCCTCACTATTCATTAAGAAATCTAATAATAATACTAATAATTTGTCGCGGGTTTCGGGTGAAAAGGCCTTGGCTGCCTAACTTTTCCCTCGCTTCTTCACTCCTCCCAACGCCCGAAGACGAACTGCTTAATGGCATCCATTGCCCCATTCTTCCCAATCTCCGATTAGCATATTAACCCTCTCCTTTGTATCACTCACTAACCTCATGCCCTTCATTCTCCCATCTCACTTCCCCATCATCCATGACTCTTTCTCTGACGATTTTCTTACCCTGGGTTGCCACTTCTTCCAAGTCCCGAATCTCCAATGAGTAGTTCTCCATTAACACCCTCACCTGGACCATCCACCCTGTCTTGGTATTTGAGTTCAAAATATTCTGCAACATTACTTTACACCATCGGCTGTCGGGGAGGTTTACCAAATAATTAAGATAACAGAGTTTCATTAAGTCCATCCTGTCCTTGATCCTCATCCACCCAAGCTTCTAGTGCTGCAGCATTACCCGACCCCGTCACCCGGTAATGTATATCCTAAATGAGGCATTCTCCAGAATATGTACAACCTGTTGTAACCACGATGTTTTAATAGAGAAAATAAATGAAAGTGTCATTTTATATTTTTAACATTGTTTCTCATCCAGGTCTTTATTTTTCCACTATTCTTGTGCAAAACCTAAGCCCTGAACATTCATACATGAAAATTTTGATTGTTTGCATATCAGAGCACTGTAATTTGTGCTGTTACGAAAGACGTTTTGCTTGTTGCATGTTGCTGTACCCCTAGTAAGGTAAATACAGAGGAAACTTACACATCAGTGTTTGTGTTTTGTGTTATTAGGTACCAGGTAAATACAGTTGATTGAGAATTTATGCAGTATAAAAAATAATGTATTTCAGAGTGTTACTAAAATAGTGTCAGTGGTATTATCGGTTTTTTTTTTGCTGTCAGAAATAATGAATACACCCTCAAAAGAAGATAATTTCCACCAAAGTGTTATTGAATTGTCTTCTGCTCCAAAGCATTGTGGTGTTTATGCAAATAAGTACATACAAATAGAAGCAATTGGAAGTTTATTTATTGATAAGGTATTAGCATGTGAGATGAAGATCAATAGATCTTATCAGCTATCCTCCATGCGCAATGCATTTCGGGACGCCACCCAAATATAAACGTAAACATAAACACAAACGCACGTGGACAGCAAACTGCACACAGCCATATTAAAATTCAGAATGAATACGTTTCTGCACGATTTGGACTTGTGAAAGTATTTTAGGTTCGTAAACCGAGTAGCAACACTCAAAAACAATTATATGTACATTTACAAGCATTCTGTTGTGGTATAAATTGGGGTTTGGGCACATATTGCGCATGGCAGACGTCACTAACTTGTAAGAGTCGCTGTCAAATTACCAAAACAAACCATTTTGACACTTCGTCTTACGGTACACCATTCGAATATGCCTTCCAGGTAACTGCGGCATTTCAAGATTACTGATACTGGTGGCTGAACGCCGTAATATAATTAATGCTTTTGGCAAGACAAATTAAGTCAGTTCTATGACTCGCCCTCCAGATAGTGGAAACTTCAAAACATTCAAGTTCAACAAACCAGATATATAATTATAATGACAAAAGTAAGACCACTTGGCAGGGCCACCAGATTGGAGGGGGGGGGGGGGGGGGGAACTCCTGCCCCCATTGAATTGCCCTAATCTTATGGGAGCACCAGGCCGAACCCTTTTGATCTTCCGATGGCCCTGCTTGGGGGCATTTTACAAATGATTTTTAAGTAGGAGAATAGTAAACTATTGGCTAAACTTGACTTTACACCTATGTTGCAGTCACAATTAGCCATAGCTGAAGAAAAGTGACATTAAACACCAATAAATAAATAACAAATTCTCGCCCCCCCCCCCCTCCCTCCAACCCCTACAAACACATACCTAAAATGTAACATCTATTGGGTTGAAATTAAAAGGTTCTGGGTTTGTGATATTCTTGTTATTTCTGGCAATCTGTGCACATCACAGCAATGATGATTTCTTTGTATTGTTTGTCTTCAGATAATGGGGCATTGCTTCTGTTGTGTGAAAGGATGTGGTGCAGATGAGAGGGAAAAAGGGAACTGTTCAAAGTTTGCACCCATCCATCCTTCATGTATTGGGTGGCTTTGAGTGCTTTCTTAAATTTTAAACTTTCATTGTTAAAATCACCAGGTGTATTGATCAAACAGGAATAAATATCTGAATAGTCAATATCGGGCATTTTGTGCAAATCATCTGACCAATTGATAATAAGGTTTGTCTGGGAGTTTGACCCCCCTTTCCAATGTCAGCTTTTCAATGTATCTTAACTCTGCTTCTGCCTTTTGTTGCCCAGGAATTGGATATGTCTGTAGGTTGAGTTTATCAACCCAATAACAGCGTTTTAGTAGTTCTCTTTGAGTACCGGTCTGTGGTACACTTCTTGATTTTAAAAATTGTTTCATTTGAGAAACAGTGGAAGAAGTAAATTTACTGTTTTCTTCCATCTTGATATTCGATTAATTTTGCAAAATGCTACCTTATTTTACACAAATTGAAATTAAGATATTTAAAATGGTTCTATTTTTGTTAATTTGGTACTTTACATTTTTTCTGTAATGAGAAAATAAAATTCAGTTAGCATAAATAATGGTGTTATTTTAAGTAATCATTTACTGAACCAACCCAGACAATACATTGAATGATTTTTTTTCCCCAAAGGGGGGGGGGGGGGGGGGGGCAATATGATTTTCAGATAGGAATCCACCCCTTTACACCATTTCGTCATGCCAACCTTCCATCAAATGTTTATTGCTGCATTCGAAAAAGCTCAAAGTTTAATTTAATGCAATGTGAGGACAAAATCTTTTTAAGTTCCACCAGAGAGCACCATTCAGAATTCTTAGCTTACCGGTACTTGACAGAAAGTCAGGATGTTTTGTGATCACACCCCATCCGTCGTCTGTCTGCCATCATCCGACATCCTGTGTGAACTTGTGAAGGTGCTTTTTGTGCCTTAATTAAAAAAAAACATTGAAATGATTTAAAAGATAGTTTAGGAAATGATTGGTTGGGGAGTTGCCTATTGGTTTTGTACAAATCCAATTGCTGCCCCATAGGGAGTGGTGGAAAAAATGCACTAACATTTTTTAAAAATCTTTTCACAAACAGACACATACAATGTCTTGATATATGGTATTCAGCTTTCCTTTGGGGTGTACATGCATTTACGTTTGTTGAAACAAAAATTGTGGAGCAATATTTTTCATTGTGCTATAAATGAGAGGAGGAAGGCAAGATTTTTCCAAGTTGACCTGGGCCCCATCAGCTCTCATTCCTAAAGGATTGTCAACTCAACCCTCCACCCGCCGCCTCAAGTTCACTCAGAGGAGATAAATGCATGTCGAAACAGTAAACACCACAGAAGCATGCCTGAACAATTTGGCTCCATCATTTTCAAGAAAAATAAACACAGGAAAAAATTTGCAGGGCCCTTCAGGGCCAGGATAAAATGTGTTTTCTGGGCTGGTGACCCACCCACCCACCCCCGGCCTCGTGTTCCCCCCCCCCCCCTTACTTTCCACCATTTTTCCAGCCACATAGTATATGTGAGACTTAGATATGATCGGGCCTACCTGACTCTCACATTTTGGGGGATTGGGAATATCTAATACGATGTGTGTGTGGTGGTAGTGGTGGGGGTGGGGGGGGGGGGTTATAAAAGGACTTTCCAAGCCCTCCGGGCTTCTAAATGTGGAGGAAGGACTGGTCCCACCCGCGAGTTACCCCCACCTGCGAATAACCCCAACCTGCATGCCTAGTCCAACCTTGCAGCCACAGTCTATAATATATTTTGTTTGTTTTGGTACGTGCACAGGGCGTACCAAAACTAGACTATAAAATTAACATTAACATTAATTATGTATCATCTGGCTGCCGAAGGTCCCACGGCGAACACCGAGATTTCAGCCGATAAATGTTGAAATAAATCCTGTTGTTGGTTATTCATTTCGCTCAACAACTAAAATTCTGCATAATTATGATTCGATTTATCTTTACTTGTGATTATTAAATGTGAAGTTGACAATATTCACGATAGTCCAATAATATTAGCCTTCGCCTGTGCTCCGAATTTATTATTTTTTTATTTTTAATATGTCGCACCGTCGAAGTCTAATCTGATCTTTCGTTTTTCCAGCAGCAAAGTACGAAATTAGGCGACATAACACTAAAATGATGAATACGCATTCTCGATACATGTTCCCACATTCGACAAGAATAATGTGCCTTCACATTCATATTAGATGTATAAATTTCCTATACTTACTGTCGAATTACGTATTAAATACCAATAATTAAATAAAAACATTTTTTCAAGCGGTAAAGTTACAGCGGTTGGAAAATTGTTAAAAATCGTATCCCATTTCCGGGAACGGACCTCAGCGGTATCGCAACGGCTGCCGCGTCGTTTGACTTGGTGTGCACTACATTATCGGTATTCCGTTTTTCACTCCACGTTTTCCTATCAACCCATTTTCTGGTTCAACAGTTTGTTTCGAGTTGAAAAAATTGCAGTGCAAATGACGCCTAAATAATTCAAAATATCGATTTATTTGAAAGAAAATGACCACCAGAATGAAGAAAAATGTGTTTTACACAACTGTCAATCGGAAGTAGGAACCAGGTGGGGAAATTTGATCTTTAATCGAGGTCCAACCGTTCAGCGAGAGTCTCTCGCTGAACTTTGCTGCTGGAAAAACGAAAGATCAGATTAGACTTCGACGGTGCGACATATTAAAAATAAAAAAATAATAAATTCGGAGCACAGGCGAAGGCTAATATTATTGGACTATATTCACGAGAACATACATTGAAATTTAAACTTTCGAAGCGAGTCGGTTCTGTTTGCACACGTGCGTTCGTGTTTATGTTTACGTTTTCATTTGGGTGGCGTCCCGAAATGCACTGCGCATGGAGGATCGCTGATAAGATCTCAAAGTTTAGGGAGCAATCATTGTTTTAGTCTGAAAATGTCAGTGGTATTACAGTCAGTGGTGTTGTTCAACCATGTGTAACACCACTGACACGTACCATAACCATAATAATATTACAAGTGTTTTACTGCAATGAACTTGAAAACATTTAGAGAGCAAATTATTAAGTGAACTATTTGAAGAATTACTTATCATGTACCCTTTTATTTTCCATAATCATTTTTTATTTTCAGTTTATAATAGGAAAAACATCAGCTACAGAGGGGCAAAGGCTGTATAGAATGTGGAGTGATGTTGATCCCGGACATCGCCGAGCGTACCTTACTAACTTGCTTGCAGAACTACTTACAAAAAAGAACTGGAACAGGACAAACGAAAGTTGATTTGGGACTTGGCAAAAGTGATAAAAGACGTAAACGGAAAGATCAGAAACATGAATACACCCCCCCCCCCCCCCCCCCACGCACTACCGGAACCGCATAACACTGAGCAAAATATTCAGAACAGATCAAGATTAACAAAGTATCATGACGTTTAGAATCGCGCATGTCATGCCATGCCAATGGAATTCTGTGAGGGAGTTTATACAAACATACATAATCCCATTTTACGGAATCGGATAGAAATCCCCCTTACGGAATGCCTTAGAACTGTAGTCTGCCTAGAACTATAGAATCCTTTTATCATCGTAAGGGCGTATGTGCTACATGCTTTTTGTAAGACATTGTTAACTGCCACATAAACAAGTCACAATACGATTATCCTGTACAGTTTCTTATATGTAAGGTACCACATGCACTGGATTAAGGACGTGTATGAGCTGATATGGTCTTAGATAAATGGTTTGGTTGAGGGAGGGGGCCAAGACAGGCTCAGATATAGATAGTAATCCTGCAGTAGAGCTATAAGTCAGTAGTAATGGTACAAGACTGCATGTGTTAGAAGACTATAGTATTGGGTTACTGCAGTGGAAGCTGATTATTGGACAGAGGATAGTGGCTATGGGACATCTCAGTAGTAGTGGCATTGGAGATAAGAAGATCATGGGATACCAGGGATAGTGGGGAAGGCAGGAACAAACAGGTTCTAGAAACTATCCTCTAAAAGCTATCCTTCAACAGTACATCACCATGTCGCAGGTATCCTCCAATATCCAGCGGAGGATAAGAGTGATGGTAGATTATACGTCACTGAGGGTTTTTTGTTTTCATGGCCGCATACGATAAAAAGGGATATCGAAGACCAGTCGTTTGTTAGTTATGGGGTGCAGGAGGTTTGGTGCCATGGAACGTGACCATTCGATATCCGGCATAGGAGAGAACGGGTGGTAGATTACACCTCACTGAGTGATTTCCTCAAGGCCCCCATGGCCTCTAACGATAGAAAAGGGGTCACCATGCTTGCAGCAAACTCTCTGTATATTTACAGAAAATTTAAACGAATAGTTTGTATGTCAGTGGTGTGACGACGGTCAGTGGGGTCACCAATAGGTTCAGTGGTGTTATGCAACAACACCTGCTGAATGCTTACTCCAGACTTACAGTACTATGTATAAACTTGTTACGCCAGGTATCCCACCTGTTGTACCTTCAGGCTTTGGCAAGGGGAAATACATGTAAAAGGTTTATCACATCTACAAGTCATGCAGAACAACACTCCCATCATTTTGAGAATTTCCAGGCCCTGTCCATTTGCTAAACTCTCAAAAATATAGACTGGTAATTACCTTAAACGAGTTAAAAGTGGAAAAGTGTAACGTGGTTTAATAATATTCTGCCCAGTATCATTGTCCTCTTCATTTCCATTTGACCCGTGTAAGTATCAATATGTGTGTAACACCACTGACATTATGGACTTGTGAGTGAGAAAGTATAAGAATGAATTGTAACAAGTAAATGGTAGTTGAGCCCAGCCAAGGTACGGATATTATCGTTAAGATTACTATATAAAAAGTGTTGTAAACAGTTTGTAAAACCAACAATTAATTTCCTGTTGCTAGCCCACTTGGTTTTGTACGTTTCTTGCAGAATGCCTCAAATAAAACACGGAGCAGAATTCTTGTTATGTACAATCCCTTGTCACCTCCCAGTTCGAGGTTCTCGGGGGTCTGATCCCAGTATCCAGCTGCCAGTGCGCACACTCAAACCAAATTAGATTATTGGCCCTCGCCTCCGGCTCTCGTGGGTTAAAGTTATTCGATTCGCAAAGGATTTCAAATCCCAGAGATGTTGCAAAAAAAATAAATAAAAAACAAGCAGTCGTAATAGACACCGCAGTAAAGGAACAAAAGAAAAAAAATATGAGCAGTAGTCACAGACACGCAAACAAACATGTTGCACAAAAAACATCGTTGCAACAAAAAACTCTAATGCTGTCAGACATTAATTTTGTCGGTCGGTCCCAAGCCTGGATAAAAGCAGATGGAGTTAGAACTCTGATGCTGCCAGACAATGTCTGTCGAGCCCAAGCCCAGATAAAAGCAGATGGAGTTAGAACTCTAATGCTGCCAGACAATGTCTGTCTGGCCCAAGCCCAGATAAAAGCAAGGGGGAGTAAGACCTCTAATGATGCGAGACATTATCTGTCGGTTCTAAGCCCGGATAAGAGCAGTGGGGAGGTTTTACTTTAATAAACTCTTAATTTCTGTCGGTTCCCAGCCCAGTTGAATACAGAAGGAAATTTCTTTTGACAGCCAGGTCAGACACCAGGCTGCTTAATTAACTTACTAAACACCAAGAAGTAAACTAAGCTGCAGCGCTACCCATCTAAAGACCAAGAATTAATTTTCTGGATCACGCATGTTACGTGTTGGGCGGTATTTGGGGACTTTTATTCATCAAACGTCGTTAAATGTGAATTATCTAGTTCAGTACACACCCATAGTAAGTAAGTAAAGCATAAAAGGTATTGTCTCTTGATTTTCTTACTTCCTGGTTCTTCTTGGCGTTTAGTAGGACCCGTTTTTGCATCACAACGCAGCTACTGGAGATAGGAGAGTGGTAGACTTTTGCAATAGGAAGATGTGTTTTTTCACTTTCCGCCGAGCGAAGGTGGACGGTTCAAGAGCACAGATCTGGCTCAAGTCAAAATGTTTCGTAAGTTTGTTAATCTGCAGCTAACTTGGTCAGAACAACAGCCTTTCACGTACGTTGTATATTATATGTACAGGAGTAGACCGTGCGGTTCCTACTAAATGCAGAGGGATACCGAGGTGAAGGAAAATAAGTAAGTAAGAGTTGTTTATAAGGTTTAAATATATGTGCAGACATATAATTTAGTCCATTGAAGCAAAATATGTGATATGACCGTTTATTTATTCCAGTAAATGCAAGATATGCAGACCGAGCTGTCGCCGAAAACTGTCCCTCAGTATTTAGTAGGTAGCTTTGTAATTAATAGGCTACTTCGGTGCCTGGATGAAGTGCGTAAGTGCTAATTGGGTATCACAAGACAGATCACTGTAATATTTGATAAAAGTTGACGAAATGGTTTCACGCGCCGAATGCGCGCAGGGTCGGTGTGGGGCAAGCCCCTTTCGACCCTCTTTAACTCTTGAATATGGTTTCATGCAACATGTCCGGGCGCGTCAAGGGAGGAAAGGGTGGGGTACTCAGCGGATGTCCAGGATCATGGTATTCTTGGGGGTAGTGACGCGCTTCTGGTGTTCTTTCATCTAGACCCGGCCTCGGGCGAGGACTAGTGCGAGAGGGGGTCCTCTCAGCAAAGGTGCTACCTCTTCCCGAGGGTAGAGTGTTGATATTTTTAGACAAGTATAGTCTGCCACTTATGGGATGATCTTATGTGGATGGCCATCATTGGCAAGTATAGTCTGCTTCAGGCAATCGATGGTGGTCGAGTAGGCTTCTGTGTTGGATTCTGTTTTCAGGGTTGGATCAGATCGAGAAGAAAAAACAACAACGGCCCTTTTCTGGGATCACCCAGAGAAAGACCCGAACTTCCCTGGGGTTCGGGGCAGGCCTGCATGGCAACCCATTTGGCCGGGCATGAATGCGCACTACTGGCGTTTACAAAAAGGGGCAACAAGTGGGACGCAGGACCAACGCTCGTCTCCCATGAGGTTGATGACCACTTCGTAGGATGGAGTGAAGGATGTTCAAAGTCCATAGCGGTTACTATGATCCATAGCGGTTACTCCATAGCGGCTATTGGGAGGTGGACGATCAAAAGAAAAAAGCATCTGCCATCCCCTGCTTAAAATAAAAAAAAACACAATTAATTATATATAGTAGGTTGTATATAGTAGAGTAAATAAGCTAACGTGTAGGGTCATCTTGATAGAATGAGATATTACGCTTATATGCGGGCTATCGCGATTAAGGGAGGAGAGCAGGCTTTCATGCTTAAATGCCACACCCGAGGGTGTTTCCTGCTCTTTACCTCCGCGATTCCGGCACATAATATGTGTGATGAGTTTTGGAAGCAGACTTTGATTGCAATTGCCGACAAAGAGAACTAATTAACAAGTATCAGTGTGATTAACAATTGACACTGACATTTACCGCTGTTAATACTAATTACCAAGCTGCCTACTAAATACCGAGGGGATGATTTTTCAGCCCATAATTCTCAAATATGGCATTAAAACTACGCGCATACTGCTTAAACCTTTTTATATACTCATAATACACAACCCCATACCTTTGTCAGAGTTTTTAACCCATCCCCACCCATATTTCTTTCACCTCGGTATCCCTCGGTATACCTCGGTATTTAGTATGACCGGGCCGTGCCGCACAGTTTCGTATTTTCACATCAATAACCCATACGCCAGACCAATTACTATTATTCATTCAATGAAATTATTTTCAGTGCGGTGCGACAAAACGCCGAACATAAATAAAATAATGGGACAAGTATCAAATAAAGTTGACGTATTGGTAGATCGGGGTATGGATGTCACATATTTCAAGGTTCAAGTGGGTTTATTTCAACTGTTCGGCTCAGAGTTTGGCAAGATCTTTTGTGCACGACGTATTGTTGTGCTCACATCTCTCAGTCATGGATATTCTGCAAAGGATTAAGATGAAGTCAATCGAATTAGCAGTATTTTTCTATGTTTTAAGTGCTATACTTCCTGTGCTTATCTCGCACCCGAGCCCTTATTGGATCTCGGTACAATTGCCCACATTTAAAGGGAGGGTGTGACTAACTTAATGTTTTTGATTTAATTTTGTTTTTAGTGAATTGAAGTGACGATTAATATTATATTTTATAATGACCGGGAATACTTCTCCGAAGTCCAACTCTCATTCACCATGCTCATCTAGTTTCGAAGCGTGCCACTGCTGGTGAGTAGTAGGAGAGTCCTGAATGAACCATTCCCGGATGGCCGGACCCCGGAAGTGACGTCTTTTCGCGTGACCTAGATACGTAATGTTTAGTTGTTATGGTAGCCCGCGTGAGCGGCAATCTTGTGACGTCATTTCCATAGTGTTAGGTGGCCTTAGTGTGCATGCGTGTTGTTAGGGTGATACGCGTGTGCGCTGTCCATTTTGTATACTGGAGACCGCCATCTTAGTTTCTATGGTAGCACGTGGTTGCTATGTGACCGAAAACCCCCACAACAGGACCGGGGTATGTCCGTGAGTGTGTTCGATTGAATAGAGTAGTTTTCTGGTTCGTTTGCTTCGTAGATTTACCATAAACAACCCGACAGTCTCTCCAAAACTACCTAAACGGACTTTATGTTGTTCGGATTCCTCCATGTTGGGCTTATAAGGGTAACACGTAGTTCTGTAAGACGCGTTCCTTTGTATAAGAGTAACTTTCAAGATTCGTTTACTTCGTAGAATTACCCAAATAGACCCAACAATTGTTTTACTACTTCAGATTCTTTCAGAATCCTCTGCTTCTTTCTATGTATACTGAAAGCTATATTATGACTTCTGATTTTCCCAGATGTGTCTGTGCTAGAGCATAATGCGTACACATTACATTTAGCACATAGGCACATGCAGGATATGCCGATATGTGCTAGTGCACAATGTGCACACATCACATGTAGCACATAGGCACATATGACCAAAAAGGGATTCTATAACCACAGGCGTTTCCCACCAAAAGGGATTCTATAGGGGTTCACAAAAAGGGGATTCGAAAAGAAGGATTCCATAAGTGGGATTCCGTAAGTGGGATCCGTAGCGCTAATGCAGCTCGTGGTAGTCTTACTACCGGTTTCTATCTTGTCCACTGCTGCCTGTCCTATTATTAGCTTCTTTTGTAGTCCCCCAATTCTATAATCTTCTACCATCCTTGCAGTTTTCTACTCTTACAATCTTGTACTATTACTATTGACTTGTAGCACTATCACAAGCTTAGTAGCTACTCGCGATTCTGTCTTGACATCGGCATTTGGCCAAATCTAGACTCAATTAGATCACTCAATTCATTTAAGCCTGTATCAGTCTATACAATGCCTGGGCCTGATGCAAGCTAGGGATATAAGAAACTGTATGTTGATTGTACCGAGATGTGCTTAAATGTGTTAGTACACATTGTGTCACAATGTGTATACATTACAGGTAGCACATAGGCATGCGTCGATATGTGCTTGTGTACTAGTGCAAAATGTGCGCACGTCACATAGGCACATACCGGTACTTGAGGATACTTATGGTATGGTGATGTACTATTGGTAGATATTTATTGTAGGATATTTAAAGCGATGGCGAATATTGAGTTGGACGTCAGAAAATTAGAATAAGTAACAACACCAACAGGAGACTCAGGGGCAACTTCATTAACAGAAGACTCCGGGAATCTCATTAACAGAAAATCCAGGAACCTCATTAACAGAAGACTCATCACTGAATTCGCCAACCGGCACATCAAAACATAGCTTGGCCCATCTGTCTCCGTTAATTATTATACCAACATATCCGAGGGGCGTGAAAGCTACAAAACGCCGAACATGAGTATTTTACAGAACTCTGAGCTAAAAAGTAGTCTAAAATGTTTCGGTATGTCAATCCAAAAACCCGAGTAAATCGCGATAGGAATTATCTTTTAATTGGTCGTGGGACCGAAAGTCGTGGGAGACGGGTACTTTACTATTCAGCGACGCTAATTTGATTTTCTTCACCTTAATCCTTTACCGAAAACCATTGAGAGGTGTGGAAGCTACTAAACGCCGAATACAATAATCTTACCGAACTCTGAGCCCAACAGTTGAAATAGAAATGTAAATAACAACACTTCGAGAGAACAGATCAACTTGCAACTTTAAATATATGATATTTGTACCCCACTCTACCAATATGTCAACTTTATTAGACACTTGGCCCATTATTGTATTTGTGTTCAGGTGTTCTGTTATGCTCGGCTGTGTTCGACGTTTAGTCGCTCATCTTTCACTGATATATGGGTCATTCTACAGAAAAGGGAATTTTTGGTGAGTTGAAAACCCAAATTAAAATGGCCATTTTCTTCATATTTAAGTTTTAAATTAATGGAATGGGACCAATAGAGTCATAAAACTATATATGCACGCACTTGTTGAGGAATTTCACACTCGAATGTGCTCAGATATGATAGCAACATTTTCCATTCTGTCACTGGTGTAACGGAACAAAGCATCATCACCAGGACGAAAACTAATTTTCACGACATTTCAGGATACACTGTCTCAAAAGCAATTAGAACAATGGAATAATTCAAGTCATTTCCTTGATTTATATTAAGAACAACACGGGAAACAGTGTTACATCGGTGACACCCATGTTACACCAGTGACAAAAGAGTTATTATTGCTACATATGTACACTGAGGAGAAGTCTGCTCCAATATAGAGAGAAATAAGTCAAACAAAGTTTTAAATATGTATGGTCAGTCAGAACATCTCACATAACATCACCAAAATCTCACGCATTTATCCACCAATTAACAAAAATTATTGATTGGTGGATTTAAAAAAAAAATCGTCAAATTATAAACTTTTCTCTAGCAATTTCATTTTTCCTTGCCGAAAAAGTCACCAAAATAATGCCCGGGGGAAATGTCATTTATATTGCTTTATGACGGCTTCAGTTAACTCTCTGCTGTGAAAACAGAACATTTACATCGATTTCACTGATTTTTTAGGGTAACATTCAGATAGGTCACTTGTGGTTACATAACATTTGTTACACCAGTGACTAATTTGCTACACCGGTGAAACGTTACCCCAGTGACAAAGGAGCAACGAAAAATGATTTCTCCCCCAATCTGTACTTCGAATTCTTAAGGACCTATATAAGTAATGGAATTTTGTTTATTTTGAAATTCTCACCTCTCATATTCCTTAAATTCAGATTAAATATACACAAATTATACATCAAAATGAAGGCGGGGATGTATAGAACACGAAACACATATGTAATCAACTCATAGAGTCGACTGTAGGCACCACTGGTTCCTGGAAGTCTGCTGCCGTATTCGCACCAGAACTGATAATAAAATAATATTTCATCAGAACAACTTGTGACCAAATGTGCTTTATATATCCAAGAACAAAGCTAGGCATTCAAAACACTTTCGAATACAGCGATAGGACTGCATTTTGGAAAAGGACAACACTGTCTGCATTTTTTACTGAAGATGGTTTCCATGCTCGACAGACATGCGCAAATCACTCCTTACCACAAATTTCCATCGAAAAACAAAATCGCAATTCTAAGAAATTTCAACAGGTATCATGATACCTTGCACTGAATATGGCAACTGTACAATCTCTATCTAATAACAGTATATTGTGTGAAGGCGATCTTTTTCATTATTTGATTTTAGACGGCGTTGTTTTTACATGCTTTTTCTGTCCGATGACGTCGACCGGAAATCGAAAGTATACTCATACGTAAACAAAAGCAAAGGCTTTGGAATTTTCCCCAATGTAGCTCTATCACGGTGTTTTGAAGAATTTTTATCCCCCAGCTTTGTTCTTGGATATGTAAAGCACATTTGGCCACAAGTTGTTTTCGTGAAATATTATTAAATTATCAGTTCTGGCCCGATTACGGCAGCAGACTTCCAGGATCCAGTGGTGCCCACAGTCGACTCTATGAGTTGATTACACATGTGTTTCGTGATCTGTACATTGCAGCCTTCACTTTGATGTACATTTTGTGTATATTTAACCTGAATTGAAGGAATATCAGAGGTGAGAATTTTCTAAATAAACAAAATTTCATTACTTATATAGGCCCTTAAGGCCTCATTGGATTTATCATTCATACAGACATCCAACAGGCATTATGAAATTTACTGACTCATCCGTATAGACAGAGAATTTGTTGTTAAGAACCTAATACCCTGTAATCGAGTGAAAACTGTAGCCCCTCAATGCGAATAGGTGACTTCAACATTGTTTCTCGGTTGGGATGTTGCTATTATTCATTTTTTGCGTCTCTTCTGTTGTTTTGGTGAATGTTGTGATGCAAAACCTTATTGATCTCACTCCGTGAATTTGGGGGTTATACCAGTGACAAAAATCTTGGGACAAGACTTGAGTGAAAGATTCGCAAAACTTTTACAGCTGAGATGGGGTCAGAAGCGAATAGAAGAAGAGCATTTCGTCCACCGAGTTCCAATGTGTTCTATGTGCCTACTGGCACATAGAACACATTGGAACTAAAGGGACGATTTGTCTATATATGGTTAAAATATTTGGAACAAATGGGGTATTCTGACGAGATTATGAATTACAAATACGGTTTTGTTATGTGGTATGTCTTCGGACATGTTACACTAGTGACATTTTGGTCCAAGGGAGCTCTAATTTAAAAAAACAAAAAGCAAAATACAGTGAAGGTCAATAATTTTCCGGTACGTCCTACTCTCAGTATCTCCAAAAAGAGAACCTAAGATTCACTGACAAATGTTTATTGAATAAGATATTTGCCCCGGACAAAAACTTATCCTTTTCTGTAGAATTACCCATACATCTATGGTTTTTAACCCTTTACCTAACGTAACGGCCAAAACCGGCCAGCGCTATTCTCAAAAATCGTCAATTAATTTTCATTATTTTTTTCATTTTTTGTCTCAAAAACATAGGTTATGACCCCTCGTTGGAACGAGCTCGTCGAGCTCGTTCCAACGAGGGGTCATAACCTATGTTTTTGAGACAAAAAATGAAAAAAAATAGTTATTCAAGAATTATTTTTACAAGTGTCGTCTGCTTTTCAGGTTAGGTAAAGGGTTAAATGGTTAAGTCATAAATGTATCGGATTATTTTGTCCACAAGTCACTGAAGTCAGCATACTAATTTTTAGCTGCGACTAGCAGCTCTATAAGTGGCAATGTCGGCCTGTCGGTCACTCTGTCGGTCTGTCGGTCGGTCTGTCGGTCGGTCGGTCTGTCTGTCGGTCTGTCTGTGACCAACGAGTTTCAAAACTCAATAACTTTTGAAATACTTGATGGAATGACTTTATATTTGGCATGTAAGTGTATCTTATTGGTGTCTAGCCACTGTTCAATGCATGTGTTGTTCCAAATATTTTTCTCGGAGTTATGGCCCTTGATGGACTTACAATTTTGTGAGATTGCACCACCCATCGCAGCTACGGCGTCGATGTCGCGAGTTTTTAAAGAAATTTTTATTGAGGCATTTGAAGGTTAGCATTTATTGTCGGTCTTTAATGTCAATCTTTTTCTTTAGAAGAAAGAAACATTTTTTCTTGAACAAGACGTTTAATCCCAGTTGCCCAAGTGGGACACGGTGACGTATTGTGACCGCGTACTGCACGTTGACGGTAGATATGGCTTCAACGCGTACTCGCCACCGGTCTGTGGTGTCACCGCCTGGAACTCCGACTTCCTCAACCCATCAAATGGTCGGACACGGTACGACCCTAGCCGTTATAAGTGTCGCTAAAATAAATAAATAAATAAATAAATAAATAAATAAATAAATAAATAAATAAATAAATGGAACTCTCACCTAGCTCAAGTTGTCAAAGGAGATGAGTGTGTCAGTAAGTGATGGACAGCAAGAGCATTTTTTTGATTTGCCATGACACGACCAAAGGCATTTTTTTAACTTTCATTTCTGCTGGTCCGAGGAATATTTATTTATTGGTGTTTAAGGTCACATACTTATGCTCAATGGCTAATCGTGACCGTGACAGTACCGGAGTACCCGGAGAGAACCACCGAGCATCGACGAGCAACTGTCAGCTCCTCGACATTCAAACTCTCCTAGATCCGCTCAAGCAGGGTTATTTCGGTTGAAGACATGAGCACCATCGACGTACAGTACGCCATAGTACAAGGCGTCATCATGCCACCATGTAGGCAACCGGGATAAAGTGCCTTGCCCAAGGAAACAACGCGGGTTATCCCGGACGGGATCGAAGTCGAGACCTCTATCATAGAAGTCTACCACTGAGCCACCGCCCTCCCTGCTGGTACTAAAGTAAGTTCCAAACCAGAAATCTAAGCATCATTGCGAGTGGCTTTTGAGAAGGTGATTTCTAAAGCATTTTAGGCTCATGTGGCACCCCAAGGGGCATAGTAACTTGGGGGAAAAAATCAAAAGGGTAAACTCCACAATGATTCTTTGTACCAAATTAGTTTAGACTTGGCCCAAAGGTTCTGAAGAAGAATACTTAGTCGGCGGAGCACAAGAAAGATAATGACTCGGCATTTTCCCATTGCCAACAGTGTTAAAATGGACATCCCAATTGGCACCCCATGACAAAATCGCCAGCAGTTGCTTCGGTCCATCTGATTCCACTGGTCCTA
>JAUFNR010000454.1:0-27844 GCA_031216915.1 Pictodentalium vernedei | reverse complement strand
CGTGCTATCCGTCCTCTTTCATCCGACACAATACAAATAAGGTTGGAGAAAGAGTCTCGATACTCCACTAATAGACAAAGAAATGCAATCCATCACTACAAACTTTAAATATTCTGGGCACTTTGAGTTAAAAGATGTTTCTTTCACAGAATGACTGGTGGTAGAATGGCTCAACTTACAAGTTAGACAACTTTTGGAGCAAAACAGGGACGGCGGACCGTTGTCATGATTCCATGTGCTGTAGTGTTTGTCATATACGGATAGCATACTTTCAAATCGTGCGTATGGACCAGTTTTGTGTGTGTGTGTGGGGGGGGGGGGGTGGGGGAGGGGTGGCGTTTTATTTCAGTTTTACATTTTAGACCTCTGAATCGTCTTTTCGTCATGATTTGCGGCTCGCGGTTTTATCTCGAATATTTTTCGATATGGATGTGTAGAGCAGGGAGTCACGATGGGTAGGGAAAGCATTCACGTTACAACACTTAGTTTTTCACAGATGAAGTGTACATTCCCACAAGCATCCACATGGGGATTTCTAGGTTCCTACCTCTTCCTCTGCTTATCCCGGGTCAGCATTAATTTTATGTATCATATACTGAAGGTGAACGAATATTTTAGAGGGGAAACGTTTGATTTGAGTTTTAGGTTTCAACATTTGGTGGGCATTTGGTACCTCAACACGCTTGTCATTGTTTTCATTGGCTGTCGTTTAAGAATGTTTTCTTCAGAGAAGCGAATGGTAACATTGGTTGCATTTTGTAGCACTAAGAAAGTTATGTACAGTTTAAGAAAATCACTTTCCAAACTTCCCAGATTTATTATCGTGAATAATTGTTAGCCTAGCCAATTTGAGTGATTACTAGCTTTAAGAGTAGGTCAGGTTCTGTATTGGGCAGTATTGATTCTGTGCCAGTATTAATACAGGTGAGTCGCACAGAGAAATTGGGATTCGTTGAACAATTCAAGCCTTTCATGTAACAGCCGAAGTTCGAAACCAATTCAACGTTTATGATAACGTGAATGAGGTGTTCACACACCACACAGTAACTGTTAAAATGTCTTCAATAATTCAGGAGATAATATTTCACAAGAATAAAATCATGAACAATGGAAAATTTTACGTGTGCCATTTATTGGTATTGTCAACTAAAAAAAAATGTTTTTTTTCAATTTTTGCCTATGGTTACCCTTATGAAATTTATCAAAAAACTTCAAAATTTCTTTGACCCATTTTATGCTGCAGAAATTTTCTACATATAAAAATACCATTGTTTCACATTTTCTTCTGCTGAAATCGCTTGTTCTCACAGTATAAATCAACTTGAAGTAAACAATGGGTATCACTGTAGGCCTGAATTCACTTTTTCCTGCAATGACAGCCGTGGGACGACCAGCGTTGTGTCCTTGGGCAAGGCACTTTATCCCGGTTGCCTACATGCGGGCACGATGGCGCCGTGTACTATGGCGTACTGCACTTCGATGGTGCACATGTCTTCAGCCGCTGTAACCCTGCTTGAGCAGAGCTTGACCAGAGTTAGAATGTTGAGGAGCTGACATTTGCTCGTCGATGCTCGATGGTTCTCTCCGGGTACTCCGGCTTCCTCCACCCGTAAAATTGTCACGGTCACGATTAGCCATTGTGCATAAGTATGTGACATTAAACACCAACAAACAAATAAATATATAAAAAATGACAGCCGACGGTTCACGCGCAGTGTCACTTTCTCTACATTATAAAATCAACACTCGGAGTTTCCCTCGTTAGATATATGAAACAAGCGACAAACTCTTTAAACAGAATCCACCCATTTTCTTTCTAAACAGACTGAATGAATAATCTTCATGTCATGTTTTTTGGTGTTCTATCTATTCAAAATATAGCTATTACAGCCGACACAAAGAAACTTGTCAATTCCAATCGTTTGTTTTTCAGTACTTGTACAGGAAAGCAACTTCTGCGATTTGGAAGACTACAGTATTTTCGCTTATACCTCCACAGCGTCTTCTAGCCAGAAAGACGGAGGTAAGTGTGTCTAAAAACAAATGATGCCTTTCAGAAGCTGATTTTTGTTGTTCCCTTTTGAAAAGGGAAAGGCCTTCATTATTTACGACTGAGCAAACCCCGAATAGCAGTGGTGCTTAAATGTCAGACATTAGAGGCATCTAACAAACAACACATTTCCAGTCACTTGAAGGTTTTTTTCTCACTGGAGCCCAAGCTTGGCGTGGTTATTTTGGGGCCGAGAGATATGTCTACATACATAATGACGTGGAGAAAGTGTGTGAGGTGATGAGGGTGGATTTGCTTTGGATAACCCCAAGTATAGTCCCATATTTGTTCAGTGCTGTGGGGTGAGCTTTCAATTATATTGTCCAGCTACCACACAAGGGTTATCAGTGGTCATCTAGAGTAAAGAGAGTACGTTTTGAACAAATCCAATTTTCCAATTCTTTTAGAGTTATCAGAATTTCGATATGTGTACTTATACCCAAAATCTCAGGCTATCATGATTAATGCCTTTCAGTGGAGGGCTCGGCTGAACTGTTTGGTTGCCCCAACTCTTTCACCACTCCACCCCCCCCCCCCCCCCCCTCACACACACCCATAGAAGTAACAGGCCTGGGGGAGCATTTACGCAGCAGCTGATGCGTGTATATTTTACAAGAGTGCACATGAGTGTATTCTTGTAGGGGCCCTGGGAACTGCAGTAGTGTTGTTAACTGGGGTGGACACGTTGTGCTTTATTGCTTTAATATGACCCAGGACCCAAAGCCTTGTCTATTTCTTCTCTGAAGTTGCAACGTGATTGCAAAGTGCAAACACTAGGCTAAATTTCATTTTCTTATGTTTAATAGCAATGATTTAGGCATGAATACTGGGTGGGTGTGACCTAAAATACCTGTAAACAATTAGGTCGTGGTGTTGGTGGTTAAATGCTGAGCCTATGGAACTTTGAAACTGCCTTTTCCTAATAGGTGTGCTCCCTACATCGGAGGACCCTCGCATTTTTAGAAATGCCAATGTAATTGATACACAGAGGATTCTGTACCACAGAAACATGCGTAAGGTGACTGAGAATAGATTGGATGTATGGACAAGAGTATAGACAATTGCAAAAAATGAGTGCCAATTTGGTAAAATTTCACAAAATTTCGAAAATGCGCTTTTTTATAAACAAGATTTTCAATGGGTAAAAAGGGTCTTTCTCTTCATCGAGATGTTCTGAATTTTGCCTCGGAACATCTGCACTTTCTATTCACTCCTTTTTGGGATATTTATGTTCAAATTCTGACTCCGGGTGATGATATTTTGTACCAAAATAAGTGCCAACATCAGTCAGTTGTTACTATTTATAGTAACTCTGAATGTTATGACAATGTTACTCTGGTCTGAACAACGAAACGGATCCCCACCAAAAATCGTCTGCTCAGTCATCGCGCTGGTTTATAGTGTAACTTATAACAGCTGCTTTGTTTCTGTTGATTTTTTTTTGGTATTAAAATCTAGCATATTTTTCATGTTCCTCCTCATCTACTCGAAATGGGCGTTATTATCTCCTCTTGAAACAGAATGATGAAGGTCTTACAATTTAAAGTTTTCTATTTATATTTTTGCCACAAGAGAACGAATCGGGCTGTAGCTCAGTTAGTACCGGCGTTCACTTTGCTGTTTGAAAAAGTGCGCGTTCAAGGCGATGTGAGTTCAAACCGCTCCTGTTCTCATATTTTGCTCGTTATCCTAACACACACATTTTCGCTTTGTTCTGGTCGCATCTTCATCTATAGTGCATGCTTTCGCAAATTAGCTAGTCAAAAGGCTGGAATATTCCACAATCAGCATATTTAAACAAACATTTTGGAAAACAACCAATTGCCCCAAAAAGACAGACCATTTGTTATAATTGGGGGCGCTGTTACGTTGTAAAAATTAAGTCAAATAACGGGAAGATAATTACTGCCTGATGATGCCTTTCGTCTGTCCAGCACCACTGTCTGCCAGATTTAACGTTTGCTTGAAATAAAATATTGCGAATATTCTCTACTACACTTAATAAATAGCCCTTGTGACACACTAAAAGAGTATATGCACTGACACTATTTTATTACCCCCTTAAGCAATACATTTCTTCTCCGTTATATCAGAGGTGGAGCCCTTAATTTCAGCTGCCCAAGTGGGTGCAATTTGCGCATCGTACAAATGCGTGCAACACGTTAATGGTACATATGCCTTCAACCAATGCCAGCACTTCGTGTGCCGGTTTAGTAAGCTAGGAAGTTAGGTAGTAGATAGCTGGCGCAGGATGGTTCTCTCCGTGCTATCCGTCCTCTTTCATCCGACACAATACAAATAAGGTTGGAGAAAGAGTCTCGATACTCCACTAATAGACAAAGAAATGCAATCCATCACTACAAACTTTAAATATTCTGGGCACTTTGAGTTAAAAGATGTTTCTTTCACAGAATGACTGGTGGTAGAATGGCTCAACTTACAAGTTAGACAACTTTTGGAGCAAAACAGGGACGGCGGACCGTTGTCATGATTCCATGTGCTGTAGTGTTTGTCATATACGGATAGCATACTTTCAAATCGTGCGTATGGACCAGTTTTGTGTGTGTGTGTGGGGGGGGGGGGGGGTGGGGGAGGGGTGGCGTTTTATTTCAGTTTTACATTTTAGACCTCTGAATCGTCTTTTCGTCTTGATTTGCGGCTCGCGGTTTTATCTCGAATATTTTTCGATATGGATGTGTAGAGCAGGGAGTCACGATGGGTAGGGAAAGCATTCACGTTACAACACTTAGTTTTTCACAGATGAAGTGTACATTCCCACAAGCATCCACATGGGGATTTCTAGGTTCCTACCTCTTCCTCTGCTTATCCCGGGTCAGCATTAATTTTATGTATCATATACTGAAGGTGAACGAATATTTTAGAGGGGAAACGTTTGATTTGAGTTTTAGGTTTCAACATTTGGTGGGCATTTGGTACCTCAACACGCTTGTCATTGTTTTCATTGGCTGTCGTTTAAGAATGTTTTCTTCAGAGAAGCGAATGGTAACACTGGTTGCATTTTGTAGCACTAAGAAAGTTATGTACAGTTTAAGAAAATCACTTTCCAAACTTCCCAGATTTATTATCGTGAATAATTGTTAGCCTAGCCAATTTGAGTGATTACTAGCTTTAAGAGTAGGTCAGGTTCTGTATTGGGCAGTATTGATTCTGTGCCAGTATTAATACAGGTGAGTCGCACAGAGAAATTGGGATTCGTTGAACAATTCAAGCCTTTCATGTAACAGCCGAAGTTCGAAACCAATTCAACGTTTATGATAACGTGAATGAGGTGTTCACACACCACACAGTAACTGTTAAAATGTCTTCAATAATTCAGGAGATAATATTTCACAAGAATAAAATCATGAACAATGGAAAATTTTACGTGTGCCATTTATTGGTATTGTCAACTAAAAAAAAATGTTTTTTTCAATTTTTGCCTATGGTTACCCTTATGAAATTTATCAAAAAACTTCAAAATTTCTTTGACCCATTTTATGCTGCAGAAATTTTCTACATATAAAAATACCATTGTTTCACATTTTCTTCTGCTGAAATCGCTTGTTCTCACAGTATAAATCAACTTGAAGTAAACAATGGGTATCACTGTAGGCCTGAATTCACTTTTTCCTGCAATGACAGCCGTGGGACGACCAGCGTTGTGTCCTTGGGCAAGGCACTTTATCCCGGTTGCCTACATGCGGGCACGATGGCGCCGTGTACTATGGCGTACTGCACTTCGATGGTGCACATGTCTTCAGCCGCTGTAACCCTGCTTGAGCAGAGCTTGACCAGAGTTAGAATGTTGAGGAGCTGACATTTGCTCGTCGATGCTCGATGGTTCTCTCCGGGTACTCCGGCTTCCTCCACCCGTAAAATTGTCACGGTCACGATTAGCCATTGTGCATAAGTATGTGACATTAAACACCAACAAACAAATAAATATATAAAAAATGACAGCCGACGGTTCACGCGCAGTGTCACTTTCTCTACATTATAAAATCAACACTCGGAGTTTCCCTCGTTAGATATATGAAACAAGCGACAAACTCTTTAAACAGAATCCACCCATTTTCTTTCTAAACAGACTGAATGAATAATCTTCATGTCATGTTTTTTGGTGTTCTATCTATTCAAAATATAGCTATTACAGCCGACACAAAGAAACTTGTCAATTCCAATCGTTTGTTTTTCAGTACTTGTACAGGAAAGCAACTTCTGCGATTTGGAAGACTACAGTATTTTCGCTTATACCTCCACAGCGTCTTCTAGCCAGAAAGACGGAGGTAAGTGTGTCTAAAAACAAATGATGCCTTTCAGAAGCTGATTTTTGTTGTTCCCTTTTGAAAAGGGAAAGGCCTTCATTATTTACGACTGAGCAAACCCCGAATAGCAGTGGTGCTTAAATGTCAGACATTAGAGGCATCTAACAAACAACACATTTCCAGTCACTTGAAGGTTTTTTTCTCACTGGAGCCCAAGCTTGGCGTGGTTATTTTGGGGCCGAGAGATATGTCTACATACATAATGACGTGGAGAAAGTGTGTGAGGTGATGAGGGTGGATTTGCTTTGGATAACCCCAAGTATAGTCCCATATTTGTTCAGTGCTGTGGGGTGAGCTTTCAATTATATTGTCCAGCTACCACACAAGGGTTATCAGTGGTCATCTAGAGTAAAGAGAGTACGTTTTGAACAAATCCAATTTTCCAATTCTTTTAGAGTTATCAGAATTTCGATATGTGTACTTATACCCAAAATCTCAGGCTATCATGATTAATGCCTTTCAGTGGAGGGCTCGGCTGAACTGTTTGGTTGCCCCAACTCTTTCACCACTCCACCCCCCCCCCCCCTCACACACACCCATAGAAGTAACAGGCCTGGGGGAGCATTTACGCAGCAGCTGATGCGTGTATATTTTACAAGAGTGCACATGAGTGTATTCTTGTAGGGGCCCTGGGAACTGCAGTAGTGTTGTTAACTGGGGTGGACACGTTGTGCTTTATTGCTTTAATATGACCCAGGACCCAAAGCCTTGTCTATTTCTTCTCTGAAGTTGCAACGTGATTGCAAAGTGCAAACACTAGGCTAAATTTCATTTTCTTATGTTTAATAGCAATGATTTAGGCATGAATACTGGGTGGGTGTGACCTAAAATACCTGTAAACAATTAGGTCGTGGTGTTGGTGGTTAAATGCTGAGCCTATGGAACTTTGAAACTGCCTTTTCCTAATAGGTGTGCTCCCTACATCGGAGGACCCTCGCATTTTTAGAAATGCCAATGTAATTGATACACAGAGGATTCTGTACCACAGAAACATGCGTAAGGTGACTGAGAATAGATTGGATGTATGGACAAGAGTATAGACAATTGCAAAAAATGAGTGCCAATTTGGTAAAATTTCACAAAATTTCGAAAATGCGCTTTTTTATAAACAAGATTTTCAATGGGTAAAAAGGGTCTTTCTCTTCATCGAGATGTTCTGAATTTTGCCTCGGAACATCTGCACTTTCTATTCACTCCTTTTTGGGATATTTATGTTCAAATTCTGACTCCGGGTGATGATATTTTGTACCAAAATAAGTGCCAACATCAGTCAGTTGTTACTATTTATAGTAACTCTGAATGTTATGACAATGTTACTCTGGTCTGAACAACGAAACGGATCCCCACCAAAAATCGTCTGCTCAGTCATCGCGCTGGTTTATAGTGTAACTTATAACAGCTGCTTTGTTTCTGTTGATTTTTTTTTGGTATTAAAATCTAGCATATTTTTCATGTTCCTCCTCATCTACTCGAAATGGGCGTTATTATCTCCTCTTGAAACAGAATGATGAAGGTCTTACAATTTAAAGTTTTCTATTTATATTTTTGCCACAAGAGAACGAATCGGGCTGTAGCTCAGTTAGTACCGGCGTTCACTTTGCTGTTTGAAAAAGTGCGCGTTCAAGGCGATGTGAGTTCAAACCGCTCCTGTTCTCATATTTTGCTCGTTATCCTAACACACACATTTTCGCTTTGTTCTGGTCGCATCTTCATCTATAGTGCATGCTTTCGCAAATTAGCTAGTCAAAAGGCTGGAATATTCCACAATCAGCATATTTAAACAAACATTTTGGAAAACAACCAATTGCCCCAAAAAGACAGACCATTTGTTATAATTGGGGGCGCTGTTACGTTGTAAAAATTAAGTCAAATAACGGGAAGATAATTACTGCCTGATGATGCCTTTCGTCTGTCCAGCACCACTGTCTGCCAGATTTAACGTTTGCTTGAAATAAAATATTGCGAATATTCTCTACTACACTTAATAAATAGCCCTTGTGACACACTAAAAGAGTATATGCACTGACACTATTTTATTACCCCCTTAAGCAATACATTTCTTCTCCGTTATATCAGAGGTGGAGCCCTTAATTTCAGCTGCCCAAGTGGGTGCAATTTGCGCATCGTACAAATGCGTGCAACACGTTAATGGTACATATGCCTTCAACCAATGCCAGCACTTCGTGTGCCGGTTTAGTAAGCTAGGAAGTTAGGTAGTAGATAGCTGGCGCAGGATGGTTCTCTCCGTGCTATCCGTCCTCTTTCATCCGACACAATACAAATAAGGTTGGAGAAAGAGTCTCGATACTCCACTAATAGACAAAGAAATGCAATCCATCACTACAAACTTTAAATATTCTGGGCACTTTGAGTTAAAAGATGTTTCTTTCACAGAATGACTGGTGGTAGAATGGCTCAACTTACAAGTTAGACAACTTTTGGAGCAAAACAGGGACGGCGGACCGTTGTCATGATTCCATGTGCTGTAGTGTTTGTCATATACGGATAGCATACTTTCAAATCGTGCGTATGGACCAGTTTTGTGTGTGTGTGTGGGGGGGGGGGGGTGGGGGAGGGGTGGCGTTTTATTTCAGTTTTACATTTTAGACCTCTGAATCGTCTTTTCGTCTTGATTTGCGGCTCGCGGTTTTATCTCGAATATTTTTCGATATGGATGTGTAGAGCAGGGAGTCACGATGGGTAGGGAAAGCATTCACGTTACAACACTTAGTTTTTCACAGATGAAGTGTACATTCCCACAAGCATCCACATGGGGATTTCTAGGTTCCTACCTCTTCCTCTGCTTATCCCGGGTCAGCATTAATTTTATGTATCATATACTGAAGGTGAACGAATATTTTAGAGGGGAAACGTTTGATTTGAGTTTTAGGTTTCAACATTTGGTGGGCATTTGGTACCTCAACACGCTTGTCATTGTTTTCATTGGCTGTCGTTTAAGAATGTTTTCTTCAGAGAAGCGAATGGTAACATTGGTTGCATTTTGTAGCACTAAGAAAGTTATGTACAGTTTAAGAAAATCACTTTCCAAACTTCCCAGATTTATTATCGTGAATAATTGTTAGCCTAGCCAATTTGAGTGATTACTAGCTTTAAGAGTAGGTCAGGTTCTGTATTGGGCAGTATTGATTCTGTGCCAGTATTAATACAGGTGAGTCGCACAGAGAAATTGGGATTCGTTGAACAATTCAAGCCTTTCATGTAACAGCCGAAGTTCGAAACCAATTCAACGTTTATGATAACGTGAATGAGGTGTTCACACACCACACAGTAACTGTTAAAATGTCTTCAATAATTCAGGAGATAATATTTCACAAGAATAAAATCATGAACAATGGAAAATTTTACGTGTGCCATTTATTGGTATTGTCAACTAAAAAAAAATGTTTTTTTCAATTTTTGCCTATGGTTACCCTTATGAAATTTATCAAAAAACTTCAAAATTTCTTTGACCCATTTTATGCTGCAGAAATTTTCTACATATAAAAATACCATTGTTTCACATTTTCTTCTGCTGAAATCGCTTGTTCTCACAGTATAAATCAACTTGAAGTAAACAATGGGTATCACTGTAGGCCTGAATTCACTTTTTCCTGCAATGACAGCCGTGGGACGACCAGCGTTGTGTCCTTGGGCAAGGCACTTTATCCCGGTTGCCTACATGCGGGCACGATGGCGCCGTGTACTATGGCGTACTGCACTTCGATGGTGCACATGTCTTCAGCCGCTGTAACCCTGCTTGAGCAGAGCTTGACCAGAGTTAGAATGTTGAGGAGCTGACATTTGCTCGTCGATGCTCGATGGTTCTCTCCGGGTACTCCGGCTTCCTCCACCCGTAAAATTGTCACGGTCACGATTAGCCATTGTGCATAAGTATGTGACATTAAACACCAACAAACAAATAAATATATAAAAAATGACAGCCGACGGTTCACGCGCAGTGTCACTTTCTCTACATTATAAAATCAACACTCGGAGTTTCCCTCGTTAGATATATGAAACAAGCGACAAACTCTTTAAACAGAATCCACCCATTTTCTTTCTAAACAGACTGAATGAATAATCTTCATGTCATGTTTTTTGGTGTTCTATCTATTCAAAATATAGCTATTACAGCCGACACAAAGAAACTTGTCAATTCCAATCGTTTGTTTTTCAGTACTTGTACAGGAAAGCAACTTCTGCGATTTGGAAGACTACAGTATTTTCGCTTATACCTCCACAGCGTCTTCTAGCCAGAAAGACGGAGGTAAGTGTGTCTAAAAACAAATGATGCCTTTCAGAAGCTGATTTTTGTTGTTCCCTTTTGAAAAGGGAAAGGCCTTCATTATTTACGACTGAGCAAACCCCGAATAGCAGTGGTGCTTAAATGTCAGACATTAGAGGCATCTAACAAACAACACATTTCCAGTCACTTGAAGGTTTTTTTCTCACTGGAGCCCAAGCTTGGCGTGGTTATTTTGGGGCCGAGAGATATGTCTACATACATAATGACGTGGAGAAAGTGTGTGAGGTGATGAGGGTGGATTTGCTTTGGATAACCCCAAGTATAGTCCCATATTTGTTCAGTGCTGTGGGGTGAGCTTTCAATTATATTGTCCAGCTACCACACAAGGGTTATCAGTGGTCATCTAGAGTAAAGAGAGTACGTTTTGAACAAATCCAATTTTCCAATTCTTTTAGAGTTATCAGAATTTCGATATGTGTACTTATACCCAAAATCTCAGGCTATCATGATTAATGCCTTTCAGTGGAGGGCTCGGCTGAACTGTTTGGTTGCCCCAACTCTTTCACCACTCCACCCCCCCCCCCCCCCCCTCACACACACCCATAGAAGTAACAGGCCTGGGGGAGCATTTACGCAGCAGCTGATGCGTGTATATTTTACAAGAGTGCACATGAGTGTATTCTTGTAGGGGCCCTGGGAACTGCAGTAGTGTTGTTAACTGGGGTGGACACGTTGTGCTTTATTGCTTTAATATGACCCAGGACCCAAAGCCTTGTCTATTTCTTCTCTGAAGTTGCAACGTGATTGCAAAGTGCAAACACTAGGCTAAATTTCATTTTCTTATGTTTAATAGCAATGATTTAGGCATGAATACTGGGTGGGTGTGACCTAAAATACCTGTAAACAATTAGGTCGTGGTGTTGGTGGTTAAATGCTGAGCCTATGGAACTTTGAAACTGCCTTTTCCTAATAGGTGTGCTCCCTACATCGGAGGACCCTCGCATTTTTAGAAATGCCAATGTAATTGATACACAGAGGATTCTGTACCACAGAAACATGCGTAAGGTGACTGAGAATAGATTGGATGTATGGACAAGAGTATAGACAATTGCAAAAAATGAGTGCCAATTTGGTAAAATTTCACAAAATTTCGAAAATGCGCTTTTTTATAAACAAGATTTTCAATGGGTAAAAAGGGTCTTTCTCTTCATCGAGATGTTCTGAATTTTGCCTCGGAACATCTGCACTTTCTATTCACTCCTTTTTGGGATATTTATGTTCAAATTCTGACTCCGGGTGATGATATTTTGTACCAAAATAAGTGCCAACATCAGTCAGTTGTTACTATTTATAGTAACTCTGAATGTTATGACAATGTTACTCTGGTCTGAACAACGAAACGGATCCCCACCAAAAATCGTCTGCTCAGTCATCGCGCTGGTTTATAGTGTAACTTATAACAGCTGCTTTGTTTCTGTTGATTTTTTTTTGGTATTAAAATCTAGCATATTTTTCATGTTCCTCCTCATCTACTCGAAATGGGCGTTATTATCTCCTCTTGAAACAGAATGATGAAGGTCTTACAATTTAAAGTTTTCTATTTATATTTTTGCCACAAGAGAACGAATCGGGCTGTAGCTCAGTTAGTACCGGCGTTCACTTTGCTGTTTGAAAAAGTGCGCGTTCAAGGCGATGTGAGTTCAAACCGCTCCTGTTCTCATATTTTGCTCGTTATCCTAACACACACATTTTCGCTTTGTTCTGGTCGCATCTTCATCTATAGTGCATGCTTTCGCAAATTAGCTAGTCAAAAGGCTGGAATATTCCACAATCAGCATATTTAAACAAACATTTTGGAAAACAACCAATTGCCCCAAAAAGACAGACCATTTGTTATAATTGGGGGCGCTGTTACGTTGTAAAAATTAAGTCAAATAACGGGAAGATAATTACTGCCTGATGATGCCTTTCGTCTGTCCAGCACCACTGTCTGCCAGATTTAACGTTTGCTTGAAATAAAATATTGCGAATATTCTCTACTACACTTAATAAATAGCCCTTGTGACACACTAAAAGAGTATATGCACTGACACTATTTTATTACCCCCTTAAGCAATACATTTCTTCTCCGTTATATCAGAGGTGGAGCCCTTAATTTCAGCTGCCCAAGTGGGTGCAATTTGCGCATCGTACAAATGCGTGCAACACGTTAATGGTACATATGCCTTCAACCAATGCCAGCACTTCGTGTGCCGGTTTAGTAAGCTAGGAAGTTAGGTAGTAGATAGCTGGCGCAGGATGGTTCTCTCCGTGCTATCCGTCCTCTTTCATCCGACACAATACAAATAAGGTTGGAGAAAGAGTCTCGATACTCCACTAATAGACAAAGAAATGCAATCCATCACTACAAACTTTAAATATTCTGGGCACTTTGAGTTAAAAGATGTTTCTTTCACAGAATGACTGGTGGTAGAATGGCTCAACTTACAAGTTAGACAACTTTTGGAGCAAAACAGGGACGGCGGACCGTTGTCATGATTCCATGTGCTGTAGTGTTTGTCATATACGGATAGCATACTTTCAAATCGTGCGTATGGACCAGTTTTGTGTGTGTGTGTGGGGGGGGGGGGGGGGTGGGGGAGGGGTGGCGTTTTATTTCAGTTTTACATTTTAGACCTCTGAATCGTCTTTTCGTCTTGATTTGCGGCTCGCGGTTTTATCTCGAATATTTTTCGATATGGATGTGTAGAGCAGGGAGTCACGATGGGTAGGGAAAGCATTCACGTTACAACACTTAGTTTTTCACAGATGAAGTGTACATTCCCACAAGCATCCACATGGGGATTTCTAGGTTCCTACCTCTTCCTCTGCTTATCCCGGGTCAGCATTAATTTTATGTATCATATACTGAAGGTGAACGAATATTTTAGAGGGGAAACGTTTGATTTGAGTTTTAGGTTTCAACATTTGGTGGGCATTTGGTACCTCAACACGCTTGTCATTGTTTTCATTGGCTGTCGTTTAAGAATGTTTTCTTCAGAGAAGCGAATGGTAACATTGGTTGCATTTTGTAGCACTAAGAAAGTTATGTACAGTTTAAGAAAATCACTTTCCAAACTTCCCAGATTTATTATCGTGAATAATTGTTAGCCTAGCCAATTTGAGTGATTACTAGCTTTAAGAGTAGGTCAGGTTCTGTATTGGGCAGTATTGATTCTGTGCCAGTATTAATACAGGTGAGTCGCACAGAGAAATTGGGATTCGTTGAACAATTCAAGCCTTTCATGTAACAGCCGAAGTTCGAAACCAATTCAACGTTTATGATAACGTGAATGAGGTGTTCACACACCACACAGTAACTGTTAAAATGTCTTCAATAATTCAGGAGATAATATTTCACAAGAATAAAATCATGAACAATGGAAAATTTTACGTGTGCCATTTATTGGTATTGTCAACTAAAAAAAAATGTTTTTTTCAATTTTTGCCTATGGTTACCCTTATGAAATTTATCAAAAAACTTCAAAATTTCTTTGACCCATTTTATGCTGCAGAAATTTTCTACATATAAAAATACCATTGTTTCACATTTTCTTCTGCTGAAATCGCTTGTTCTCACACAGTATAAATCAACTTGAAGTAAACAATGGGTATCACTGTAGGCCTGAATTCACTTTTTCCTGCAATGACAGCCGTGGGACGACCAGCGTTGTGTCCTTGGGCAAGGCACTTTATCCCGGTTGCCTACATGCGGGCACGATGGCGCCGTGTACTATGGCGTACTGCACTTCGATGGTGCACATGTCTTCAGCCGCTGTAACCCTGCTTGAGCAGAGCTTGACCAGAGTTAGAATGTTGAGGAGCTGACATTTGCTCGTCGATGCTCGATGGTTCTCTCCGGGTACTCCGGCTTCCTCCACCCGTAAAATTGTCACGGTCACGATTAGCCATTGTGCATAAGTATGTGACATTAAACACCAACAAACAAATAAATATATAAAAAATGACAGCCGACGGTTCACGCGCAGTGTCACTTTCTCTACATTATAAAATCAACACTCGGAGTTTCCCTCGTTAGATATATGAAACAAGCGACAAACTCTTTAAACAGAATCCACCCATTTTCTTTCTAAACAGACTGAATGAATAATCTTCATGTCATGTTTTTTGGTGTTCTATCTATTCAAAATATAGCTATTACAGCCGACACAAAGAAACTTGTCAATTCCAATCGTTTGTTTTTCAGTACTTGTACAGGAAAGCAACTTCTGCGATTTGGAAGACTACAGTATTTTCGCTTATACCTCCACAGCGTCTTCTAGCCAGAAAGACGGAGGTAAGTGTGTCTAAAAACAAATGATGCCTTTCAGAAGCTGATTTTTGTTGTTCCCTTTTGAAAAGGGAAAGGCCTTCATTATTTACGACTGAGCAAACCCCGAATAGCAGTGGTGCTTAAATGTCAGACATTAGAGGCATCTAACAAACAACACATTTCCAGTCACTTGAAGGTTTTTTTCTCACTGGAGCCCAAGCTTGGCGTGGTTATTTTGGGGCCGAGAGATATGTCTACATACATAATGACGTGGAGAAAGTGTGTGAGGTGATGAGGGTGGATTTGCTTTGGATAACCCCAAGTATAGTCCCATATTTGTTCAGTGCTGTGGGGTGAGCTTTCAATTATATTGTCCAGCTACCACACAAGGGTTATCAGTGGTCATCTAGAGTAAAGAGAGTACGTTTTGAACAAATCCAATTTTCCAATTCTTTTAGAGTTATCAGAATTTCGATATGTGTACTTATACCCAAAATCTCAGGCTATCATGATTAATGCCTTTCAGTGGAGGGCTCGGCTGAACTGTTTGGTTGCCCCAACTCTTTCACCACTCCACCCCCCCCCCCTCACACACACCCATAGAAGTAACAGGCCTGGGGGAGCATTTACGCAGCAGCTGATGCGTGTATATTTTACAAGAGTGCACATGAGTGTATTCTTGTAGGGGCCCTGGGAACTGCAGTAGTGTTGTTAACTGGGGTGGACACGTTGTGCTTTATTGCTTTAATATGACCCAGGACCCAAAGCCTTGTCTATTTCTTCTCTGAAGTTGCAACGTGATTGCAAAGTGCAAACACTAGGCTAAATTTCATTTTCTTATGTTTAATAGCAATGATTTAGGCATGAATACTGGGTGGGTGTGACCTAAAATACCTGTAAACAATTAGGTCGTGGTGTTGGTGGTTAAATGCTGAGCCTATGGAACTTTGAAACTGCCTTTTCCTAATAGGTGTGCTCCCTACATCGGAGGACCCTCGCATTTTTAGAAATGCCAATGTAATTGATACACAGAGGATTCTGTACCACAGAAACATGCGTAAGGTGACTGAGAATAGATTGGATGTATGGACAAGAGTATAGACAATTGCAAAAAATGAGTGCCAATTTGGTAAAATTTCACAAAATTTCGAAAATGCGCTTTTTTATAAACAAGATTTTCAATGGGTAAAAAGGGTCTTTCTCTTCATCGAGATGTTCTGAATTTTGCCTCGGAACATCTGCACTTTCTATTCACTCCTTTTTGGGATATTTATGTTCAAATTCTGACTCCGGGTGATGATATTTTGTACCAAAATAAGTGCCAACATCAGTCAGTTGTTACTATTTATAGTAACTCTGAATGTTATGACAATGTTACTCTGGTCTGAACAACGAAACGGATCCCCACCAAAAATCGTCTGCTCAGTCATCGCGCTGGTTTATAGTGTAACTTATAACAGCTGCTTTGTTTCTGTTGATTTTTTTTTGGTATTAAAATCTAGCATATTTTTCATGTTCCTCCTCATCTACTCGAAATGGGCGTTATTATCTCCTCTTGAAACAGAATGATGAAGGTCTTACAATTTAAAGTTTTCTATTTATATTTTTGCCACAAGAGAACGAATCGGGCTGTAGCTCAGTTAGTACCGGCGTTCACTTTGCTGTTTGAAAAAGTGCGCGTTCAAGGCGATGTGAGTTCAAACCGCTCCTGTTCTCATATTTTGCTCGTTATCCTAACACACACATTTTCGCTTTGTTCTGGTCGCATCTTCATCTATAGTGCATGCTTTCGCAAATTAGCTAGTCAAAAGGCTGGAATATTCCACAATCAGCATATTTAAACAAACATTTTGGAAAACAACCAATTGCCCCAAAAAGACAGACCATTTGTTATAATTGGGGGCGCTGTTACGTTGTAAAAATTAAGTCAAATAACGGGAAGATAATTACTGCCTGATGATGCCTTTCGTCTGTCCAGCACCACTGTCTGCCAGATTTAACGTTTGCTTGAAATAAAATATTGCGAATATTCTCTACTACACTTAATAAATAGCCCTTGTGACACACTAAAAGAGTATATGCACTGACACTATTTTATTACCCCCTTAAGCAATACATTTCTTCTCCGTTATATCAGAGGTGGAGCCCTTAATTTCAGCTGCCCAAGTGGGTGCAATTTGCGCATCGTACAAATGCGTGCAACACGTTAATGGTACATATGCCTTCAACCAATGCCAGCACTTCGTGTGCCGGTTTAGTAAGCTAGGAAGTTAGGTAGTAGATAGCTGGCGCAGGATGGTTCTCTCCGTGCTATCCGTCCTCTTTCATCCGACACAATACAAATAAGGTTGGAGAAAGAGTCTCGATACTCCACTAATAGACAAAGAAATGCAATCCATCACTACAAACTTTAAATATTCTGGGCACTTTGAGTTAAAAGATGTTTCTTTCACAGAATGACTGGTGGTAGAATGGCTCAACTTACAAGTTAGACAACTTTTGGAGCAAAACAGGGACGGCGGACCGTTGTCATGATTCCATGTGCTGTAGTGTTTGTCATATACGGATAGCATACTTTCAAATCGTGCGTATGGACCAGTTTTGTGTGTGTGTGTGGGGGGGGGGGGGGTGGGGGAGGGGTGGCGTTTTATTTCAGTTTTACATTTTAGACCTCTGAATCGTCTTTTCGTCTTGATTTGCGGCTCGCGGTTTTATCTCGAATATTTTTCGATATGGATGTGTAGAGCAGGGAGTCACGATGGGTAGGGAAAGCATTCACGTTACAACACTTAGTTTTTCACAGATGAAGTGTACATTCCCACAAGCATCCACATGGGGATTTCTAGGTTCCTACCTCTTCCTCTGCTTATCCCGGGTCAGCATTAATTTTATGTATCATATACTGAAGGTGAACGAATATTTTAGAGGGGAAACGTTTGATTTGAGTTTTAGGTTTCAACATTTGGTGGGCATTTGGTACCTCAACACGCTTGTCATTGTTTTCATTGGCTGTCGTTTAAGAATGTTTTCTTCAGAGAAGCGAATGGTAACATTGGTTGCATTTTGTAGCACTAAGAAAGTTATGTACAGTTTAAGAAAATCACTTTCCAAACTTCCCAGATTTATTATCGTGAATAATTGTTAGCCTAGCCAATTTGAGTGATTACTAGCTTTAAGAGTAGGTCAGGTTCTGTATTGGGCAGTATTGATTCTGTGCCAGTATTAATACAGGTGAGTCGCACAGAGAAATTGGGATTCGTTGAACAATTCAAGCCTTTCATGTAACAGCCGAAGTTCGAAACCAATTCAACGTTTATGATAACGTGAATGAGGTGTTCACACACCACACAGTAACTGTTAAAATGTCTTCAATAATTCAGGAGATAATATTTCACAAGAATAAAATCATGAACAATGGAAAATTTTACGTGTGCCATTTATTGGTATTGTCAACTAAAAAAAAATGTTTTTTTCAATTTTTGCCTATGGTTACCCTTATGAAATTTATCAAAAAACTTCAAAATTTCTTTGACCCATTTTATGCTGCAGAAATTTTCTACATATAAAAATACCATTGTTTCACATTTTCTTCTGCTGAAATCGCTTGTTCTCACAGTATAAATCAACTTGAAGTAAACAATGGGTATCACTGTAGGCCTGAATTCACTTTTTCCTGCAATGACAGCCGTGGGACGACCAGCGTTGTGTCCTTGGGCAAGGCACTTTATCCCGGTTGCCTACATGCGGGCACGATGGCGCCGTGTACTATGGCGTACTGCACTTCGATGGTGCACATGTCTTCAGCCGCTGTAACCCTGCTTGAGCAGAGCTTGACCAGAGTTAGAATGTTGAGGAGCTGACATTTGCTCGTCGATGCTCGATGGTTCTCTCCGGGTACTCCGGCTTCCTCCACCCGTAAAATTGTCACGGTCACGATTAGCCATTGTGCATAAGTATGTGACATTAAACACCAACAAACAAATAAATATATAAAAAATGACAGCCGACGGTTCACGCGCAGTGTCACTTTCTCTACATTATAAAATCAACACTCGGAGTTTCCCTCGTTAGATATATGAAACAAGCGACAAACTCTTTAAACAGAATCCACCCATTTTCTTTCTAAACAGACTGAATGAATAATCTTCATGTCATGTTTTTTGGTGTTCTATCTATTCAAAATATAGCTATTACAGCCGACACAAAGAAACTTGTCAATTCCAATCGTTTGTTTTTCAGTACTTGTACAGGAAAGCAACTTCTGCGATTTGGAAGACTACAGTATTTTCGCTTATACCTCCACAGCGTCTTCTAGCCAGAAAGACGGAGGTAAGTGTGTCTAAAAACAAATGATGCCTTTCAGAAGCTGATTTTTGTTGTTCCCTTTTGAAAAGGGAAAGGCCTTCATTATTTACGACTGAGCAAACCCCGAATAGCAGTGGTGCTTAAATGTCAGACATTAGAGGCATCTAACAAACAACACATTTCCAGTCACTTGAAGGTTTTTTTCTCACTGGAGCCCAAGCTTGGCGTGGTTATTTTGGGGCCGAGAGATATGTCTACATACATAATGACGTGGAGAAAGTGTGTGAGGTGATGAGGGTGGATTTGCTTTGGATAACCCCAAGTATAGTCCCATATTTGTTCAGTGCTGTGGGGTGAGCTTTCAATTATATTGTCCAGCTACCACACAAGGGTTATCAGTGGTCATCTAGAGTAAAGAGAGTACGTTTTGAACAAATCCAATTTTCCAATTCTTTTAGAGTTATCAGAATTTCGATATGTGTACTTATACCCAAAATCTCAGGCTATCATGATTAATGCCTTTCAGTGGAGGGCTCGGCTGAACTGTTTGGTTGCCCCAACTCTTTCACCACTCCACCCCCCCCCCCTCACACACACCCATAGAAGTAACAGGCCTGGGGGAGCATTTACGCAGCAGCTGATGCGTGTATATTTTACAAGAGTGCACATGAGTGTATTCTTGTAGGGGCCCTGGGAACTGCAGTAGTGTTGTTAACTGGGGTGGACACGTTGTGCTTTATTGCTTTAATATGACCCAGGACCCAAAGCCTTGTCTATTTCTTCTCTGAAGTTGCAACGTGATTGCAAAGTGCAAACACTAGGCTAAATTTCATTTTCTTATGTTTAATAGCAATGATTTAGGCATGAATACTGGGTGGGTGTGACCTAAAATACCTGTAAACAATTAGGTCGTGGTGTTGGTGGTTAAATGCTGAGCCTATGGAACTTTGAAACTGCCTTTTCCTAATAGGTGTGCTCCCTACATCGGAGGACCCTCGCATTTTTAGAAATGCCAATGTAATTGATACACAGAGGATTCTGTACCACAGAAACATGCGTAAGGTGACTGAGAATAGATTGGATGTATGGACAAGAGTATAGACAATTGCAAAAAATGAGTGCCAATTTGGTAAAATTTCACAAAATTTCGAAAATGCGCTTTTTTATAAACAAGATTTTCAATGGGTAAAAAGGGTCTTTCTCTTCATCGAGATGTTCTGAATTTTGCCTCGGAACATCTGCACTTTCTATTCACTCCTTTTTGGGATATTTATGTTCAAATTCTGACTCCGGGTGATGATATTTTGTACCAAAATAAGTGCCAACATCAGTCAGTTGTTACTATTTATAGTAACTCTGAATGTTATGACAATGTTACTCTGGTCTGAACAACGAAACGGATCCCCACCAAAAATCGTCTGCTCAGTCATCGCGCTGGTTTATAGTGTAACTTATAACAGCTGCTTTGTTTCTGTTGATTTTTTTTTGGTATTAAAATCTAGCATATTTTTCATGTTCCTCCTCATCTACTCGAAATGGGCGTTATTATCTCCTCTTGAAACAGAATGATGAAGGTCTTACAATTTAAAGTTTTCTATTTATATTTTTGCCACAAGAGAACGAATCGGGCTGTAGCTCAGTTAGTACCGGCGTTCACTTTGCTGTTTGAAAAAGTGCGCGTTCAAGGCGATGTGAGTTCAAACCGCTCCTGTTCTCATATTTTGCTCGTTATCCTAACACACACATTTTCGCTTTGTTCTGGTCGCATCTTCATCTATAGTGCATGCTTTCGCAAATTAGCTAGTCAAAAGGCTGGAATATTCCACAATCAGCATATTTAAACAAACATTTTGGAAAACAACCAATTGCCCCAAAAAGACAGACCATTTGTTATAATTGGGGGCGCTGTTACGTTGTAAAAATTAAGTCAAATAACGGGAAGATAATTACTGCCTGATGATGCCTTTCGTCTGTCCAGCACCACTGTCTGCCAGATTTAACGTTTGCTTGAAATAAAATATTGCGAATATTCTCTACTACACTTAATAAATAGCCCTTGTGACACACTAAAAGAGTATATGCACTGACACTATTTTATTACCCCCTTAAGCAATACATTTCTTCTCCGTTATATCAGAGGTGGAGCCCTTAATTTCAGCTGCCCAAGTGGGTGCAATTTGCGCATCGTACAAATGCGTGCAACACGTTAATGGTACATATGCCTTCAACCAATGCCAGCACTTCGTGTGCCGGTTTAGTAAGCTAGGAAGTTAGGTAGTAGATAGCTGGCGCAGGATGGTTCTCTCCGTGCTATCCGTCCTCTTTCATCCGACACAATACAAATAAGGTTGGAGAAAGAGTCTCGATACTCCACTAATAGACAAAGAAATGCAATCCATCACTACAAACTTTAAATATTCTGGGCACTTTGAGTTAAAAGATGTTTCTTTCACAGAATGACTGGTGGTAGAATGGCTCAACTTACAAGTTAGACAACTTTTGGAGCAAAACAGGGACGGCGGACCGTTGTCATGATTCCATGTGCTGTAGTGTTTGTCATATACGGATAGCATACTTTCAAATCGTGCGTATGGACCAGTTTTGTGTGTGTGTGTGGGGGGGGGGGGGGGGGGTGGGGGAGGGGTGGCGTTTTATTTCAGTTTTACATTTTAGACCTCTGAATCGTCTTTTCGTCTTGATTTGCGGCTCGCGGTTTTATCTCGAATATTTTTCGATATGGATGTGTAGAGCAGGGAGTCACGATGGGTAGGGAAAGCATTCACGTTACAACACTTAGTTTTTCACAGATGAAGTGTACATTCCCACAAGCATCCACATGGGGATTTCTAGGTTCCTACCTCTTCCTCTGCTTATCCCGGGTCAGCATTAATTTTATGTATCATATACTGAAGGTGAACGAATATTTTAGAGGGGAAACGTTTGATTTGAGTTTTAGGTTTCAACATTTGGTGGGCATTTGGTACCTCAACACGCTTGTCATTGTTTTCATTGGCTGTCGTTTAAGAATGTTTTCTTCAGAGAAGCGAATGGTAACATTGGTTGCATTTTGTAGCACTAAGAAAGTTATGTACAGTTTAAGAAAATCACTTTCCAAACTTCCCAGATTTATTATCGTGAATAATTGTTAGCCTAGCCAATTTGAGTGATTACTAGCTTTAAGAGTAGGTCAGGTTCTGTATTGGGCAGTATTGATTCTGTGCCAGTATTAATACAGGTGAGTCGCACAGAGAAATTGGGATTCGTTGAACAATTCAAGCCTTTCATGTAACAGCCGAAGTTCGAAACCAATTCAACGTTTATGATAACGTGAATGAGGTGTTCACACACCACACAGTAACTGTTAAAATGTCTTCAATAATTCAGGAGATAATATTTCACAAGAATAAAATCATGAACAATGGAAAATTTTACGTGTGCCATTTATTGGTATTGTCAACTAAAAAAAAATGTTTTTTTCAATTTTTGCCTATGGTTACCCTTATGAAATTTATCAAAAAACTTCAAAATTTCTTTGACCCATTTTATGCTGCAGAAATTTTCTACATATAAAAATACCATTGTTTCACATTTTCTTCTGCTGAAGTCGCTTGTTCTCACAGTATAAATCAACTTGAAGTAAACAATGGGTATCACTGTAGGCCTGAATTCACTTTTTCCTGCAATGACAGCCGTGGGACGACCAGCGTTGTGTCCTTGGGCAAGGCACTTTATCCCGGTTGCCTACATGCGGGCACGATGGCGCCGTGTACTATGGCGTACTGCACTTCGATGGTGCACATGTCTTCAGCCGCTGTAACCCTGCTTGAGCAGAGCTTGACCAGAGTTAGAATGTTGAGGAGCTGACATTTGCTCGTCGATGCTCGATGGTTCTCTCCGGGTACTCCGGCTTCCTCCACCCGTAAAATTGTCACGGTCACGATTAGCCATTGTGCATAAGTATGTGACATTAAACACCAACAAACAAATAAATATATAAAAAATGACAGCCGACGGTTCACGCGCAGTGTCACTTTCTCTACATTATAAAATCAACACTCGGAGTTTCCCTCGTTAGATATATGAAACAAGCGACAAACTCTTTAAACAGAATCCACCCATTTTCTTTCTAAACAGACTGAATGAATAATCTTCATGTCATGTTTTTTGGTGTTCTATCTATTCAAAATATAGCTATTACAGCCGACACAAAGAAACTTGTCAATTCCAATCGTTTGTTTTTCAGTACTTGTACAGGAAAGCAACTTCTGCGATTTGGAAGACTACAGTATTTTCGCTTATACCTCCACAGCGTCTTCTAGCCAGAAAGACGGAGGTAAGTGTGTCTAAAAACAAATGATGCCTTTCAGAAGCTGATTTTTGTTGTTCCCTTTTGAAAAGGGAAAGGCCTTCATTATTTACGACTGAGCAAACCCCGAATAGCAGTGGTGCTTAAATGTCAGACATTAGAGGCATCTAACAAACAACACATTTCCAGTCACTTGAAGGTTTTTTTCTCACTGGAGCCCAAGCTTGGCGTGGTTATTTTGGGGCCGAGAGATATGTCTACATACATAATGACGTGGAGAAAGTGTGTGAGGTGATGAGGGTGGATTTGCTTTGGATAACCCCAAGTATAGTCCCATATTTGTTCAGTGCTGTGGGGTGAGCTTTCAATTATATTGTCCAGCTACCACACAAGGGTTATCAGTGGTCATCTAGAGTAAAGAGAGTACGTTTTGAACAAATCCAATTTTCCAATTCTTTTAGAGTTATCAGAATTTCGATATGTGTACTTATACCCAAAATCTCAGGCTATCATGATTAATGCCTTTCAGTGGAGGGCTCGGCTGAACTGTTTGGTTGCCCCAACTCTTTCACCACTCCACCCCCCCCCCCCCTCACACACACCCATAGAAGTAACAGGCCTGGGGGAGCATTTACGCAGCAGCTGATGCGTGTATATTTTACAAGAGTGCACATGAGTGTATTCTTGTAGGGGCCCTGGGAACTGCAGTAGTGTTGTTAACTGGGGTGGACACGTTGTGCTTTATTGCTTTAATATGACCCAGGACCCAAAGCCTTGTCTATTTCTTCTCTGAAGTTGCAACGTGATTGCAAAGTGCAAACACTAGGCTAAATTTCATTTTCTTATGTTTAATAGCAATGATTTAGGCATGAATACTGGGTGGGTGTGACCTAAAATACCTGTAAACAATTAGGTCGTGGTGTTGGTGGTTAAATGCTGAGCCTATGGAACTTTGAAACTGCCTTTTCCTAATAGGTGTGCTCCCTACATCGGAGGACCCTCGCATTTTTAGAAATGCCAATGTAATTGATACACAGAGGATTCTGTACCACAGAAACATGCGTAAGGTGACTGAGAATAGATTGGATGTATGGACAAGAGTATAGACAATTGCAAAAAATGAGTGCCAATTTGGTAAAATTTCACAAAATTTCGAAAATGCGCTTTTTTATAAACAAGATTTTCAATGGGTAAAAAGGGTCTTTCTCTTCATCGAGATGTTCTGAATTTTGCCTCGGAACATCTGCACTTTCTATTCACTCCTTTTTGGGATATTTATGTTCAAATTCTGACTCCGGGTGATGATATTTTGTACCAAAATAAGTGCCAACATCAGTCAGTTGTTACTATTTATAGTAACTCTGAATGTTATGACAATGTTACTCTGGTCTGAACAACGAAACGGATCCCCACCAAAAATCGTCTGCTCAGTCATCGCGCTGGTTTATAGTGTAACTTATAACAGCTGCTTTGTTTCTGTTGATTTTTTTTTGGTATTAAAATCTAGCATATTTTTCATGTTCCTCCTCATCTACTCGAAATGGGCGTTATTATCTCCTCTTGAAACAGAATGATGAAGGTCTTACAATTTAAAGTTTTCTATTTATATTTTTGCCACAAGAGAACGAATCGGGCTGTAGCTCAGTTAGTACCGGCGTTCACTTTGCTGTTTGAAAAAGTGCGCGTTCAAGGCGATGTGAGTTCAAACCGCTCCTGTTCTCATATTTTGCTCGTTATCCTAACACACACATTTTCGCTTTGTTCTGGTCGCATCTTCATCTATAGTGCATGCTTTCGCAAATTAGCTAGTCAAAAGGCTGGAATATTCCACAATCAGCATATTTAAACAAACATTTTGGAAAACAACCAATTGCCCCAAAAAGACAGACCATTTGTTATAATTGGGGGCGCTGTTACGTTGTAAAAATTAAGTCAAATAACGGGAAGATAATTACTGCCTGATGATGCCTTTCGTCTGTCCAGCACCACTGTCTGCCAGATTTAACGTTTGCTTGAAATAAAATATTGCGAATATTCTCTACTACACTTAATAAATAGCCCTTGTGACACACTAAAAGAGTATATGCACTGACACTATTTTATTACCCCCTTAAGCAATACATTTCTTCTCCGTTATATCAGAGGTGGAGCCCTTAATTTCAGCTGCCCAAGTGGGTGCAATTTGCGCATCGTACAAATGCGTGCAACACGTTAATGGTACATATGCCTTCAACCAATGCCAGCACTTCGTGTGCCGGTTTAGTAAGCTAGGAAGTTAGGTAGTAGATAGCTGGCGCAGGATGGTTCTCTCCGTGCTATCCGTCCTCTTTCATCCGACACAATACAAATAAGGTTGGAGAAAGAGTCTCGATACTCCACTAATAGACAAAGAAATGCAATCCATCACTACAAACTTTAAATATTCTGGGCACTTTGAGTTAAAAGATGTTTCTTTCACAGAATGACTGGTGGTAGAATGGCTCAACTTACAAGTTAGACAACTTTTGGAGCAAAACAGGGACGGCGGACCGTTGTCATGATTCCATGTGCTGTAGTGTTTGTCATATACGGATAGCATACTTTCAAATCGTGCGTATGGACCAGTTTTGTGTGTGTGTGTGGGGGGGGGGGGTGGGGGAGGGGTGGCGTTTTATTTCAGTTTTACATTTTAGACCTCTGAATCGTCTTTTCGTCTTGATTTGCGGCTCGCGGTTTTATCTCGAATATTTTTCGATATGGATGTGTAGAGCAGGGAGTCACGATGGGTAGGGAAAGCATTCACGTTACAACACTTAGTTTTTCACAGATGAAGTGTACATTCCCACAAGCATCCACATGGGGATTTCTAGGTTCCTACCTCTTCCTCTGCTTATCCCGGGTCAGCATTAATTTTATGTATCATATACTGAAGGTGAACGAATATTTTAGAGGGGAAACGTTTGATTTGAGTTTTAGGTTTCAACATTTGGTGGGCATTTGGTACCTCAACACGCTTGTCATTGTTTTCATTGGCTGTCGTTTAAGAATGTTTTCTTCAGAGAAGCGAATGGTAACATTGGTTGCATTTTGTAGCACTAAGAAAGTTATGTACAGTTTAAGAAAATCACTTTCCAAACTTCCCAGATTTATTATCGTGAATAATTGTTAGCCTAGCCAATTTGAGTGATTACTAGCTTTAAGAGTAGGTCAGGTTCTGTATTGGGCAGTATTGATTCTGTGCCAGTATTAATACAGGTGAGTCGCACAGAGAAATTGGGATTCGTTGAACAATTCAAGCCTTTCATGTAACAGCCGAAGTTCGAAACCAATTCAACGTTTATGATAACGTGAATGAGGTGTTCACACACCACACAGTAACTGTTAAAATGTCTTCAATAATTCAGGAGATAATATTTCACAAGAATAAAATCATGAACAATGGAAAATTTTACGTGTGCCATTTATTGGTATTGTCAACTAAAAAAAAATGTTTTTTTCAATTTTTGCCTATGGTTACCCTTATGAAATTTATCAAAAAACTTCAAAATTTCTTTGACCCATTTTATGCTGCAGAAATTTTCTACATATAAAAATACCATTGTTTCACATTTTCTTCTGCTGAAATCGCTTGTTCTCACAGTATAAATCAACTTGAAGTAAACAATGGGTATCACTGTAGGCCTGAATTCACTTTTTCCTGCAATGACAGCCGTGGGACGACCAGCGTTGTGTCCTTGGGCAAGGCACTTTATCCCGGTTGCCTACATGCGGGCACGATGGCGCCGTGTACTATGGCGTACTGCACTTCGATGGTGCACATGTCTTCAGCCGCTGTAACCCTGCTTGAGCAGAGCTTGACCAGAGTTAGAATGTTGAGGAGCTGACATTTGCTCGTCGATGCTCGATGGTTCTCTCCGGGTACTCCGGCTTCCTCCACCCGTAAAATTGTCACGGTCACGATTAGCCATTGTGCATAAGTATGTGACATTAAACACCAACAAACAAATAAATATATAAAAAATGACAGCCGACGGTTCACGCGCAGTGTCACTTTCTCTACATTATAAAATCAACACTCGGAGTTTCCCTCGTTAGATATATGAAACAAGCGACAAACTCTTTAAACAGAATCCACCCATTTTCTTTCTAAACAGACTGAATGAATAATCTTCATGTCATGTTTTTTGGTGTTCTATCTATTCAAAATATAGCTATTACAGCCGACACAAAGAAACTTGTCAATTCCAATCGTTTGTTTTTCAGTACTTGTACAGGAAAGCAACTTCTGCGATTTGGAAGACTACAGTATTTTCGCTTATAC
>JAUFNR010000427.1:0-30545 GCA_031216915.1 Pictodentalium vernedei | reverse complement strand
AGCGTCTAACTCTAGCTCGCTCCATCTGGATTAGCTTGTTCTCAACGTCAATCTTGATAGATGAAGTATCACCAGCTTCTACCAATACCATAGTGTCCATGAAGCCACTAAACATAATAACTGGATCTGCTATAACATCATTATTCTCATCCATAGCACCAAGTTTAATTACCATCTCTCGCCCTTGGTAATCTTCATCTTTAGCTAGAGAAACTAACGTGTTATTTATACCCGATAGAGTGACACTTGTACCATTAGCCCTGAGTTCTGCTGACTCACTAACTGGCTCAACTCGTAATAAATTCCCAGCCCCAATGTAAGTCTTACCACCGTAATCTAATGCACCAACACCATTCCATAGGTTAATCGCTCCGCTATCAAAGTCACACTCCACGAACATAACTGGACGAACAACCTCAGCAGTAGATACCGCTTGCATTTCTGTTGATATATTTCTCATATTGCTTCAACCATAGGGATAGTGAATGAATACATGCTTGAGTTATCAATAGACCAACCAATGTCATTAGTGGCTAGTCTCCACGTACATTCTGGGAACGTAAAGTCCACCGTTGCATTGCTAGCATTGTTTCTTAGTGGTGGCATTATGCCATAATTAGAACCGCTAATACTTGTAATGATATATAAATGATCTTCAAATTCAAAGTAATCACCCACCATAGCATTAGTCATACTAGCTGTTACTAAGGTTTGACCTACTGAACCAGTGATACTACCTACCGCTAGCGTGTTATGCAACGGATTGCCTAGCTTGAATGTCTGACTAGAGCCACGTAAACCAGCTAAGAAACCCTCAACCGCTTTAGCTTCACTGCGATTCAAAGGCGGTAGAGTAACAGTTGCTTGCCAAGCTACCCCTTGATGGACATACACTTGCTGATTAAAGGTAAATGGTGAATTAGACGCACTTACCGATGATATTAAGGACATATCCATAGATTGAATTGGTACGTTAGGGAAGTCCATTATGCACCTACCAAGCTACGACTAAACGAGCCACCACGTTGACGGCTATCTAATACCGCTTGTTTAGTTTGGTTTGCAATCTGTGGCATCATGTTCATTACCTCCGCTTTAACTGTTTGCGCTACGCCTGTGGATAAGTTTATAGTCTGATTAATCACCACACCAGAACCACCACCGCTCATATTTTTATTGCTAACAATAGCACCATTAGCATTAGGAATAAACATCTCTTGACCATGCTCACCAACAATATACGGCTTACCAGCCTGAACAGAACCACCTGTTGCTTTACCGCCACCAGCTGAAGAATCGCCAAAACCGAAAAAGCTACCAAGACTGCCAAGACCGCCAACACCACCAGATAGAGCTTTAAATAAAGGCTGAGTAATGTGGTATTGAACTAACATTTTGATAAGCGAGTCTATAATACTTTTAGCCATATCTTTAACCGCATCACCGAATTTCTTAGCGCCTGTGATTGCGTCTGTAAAGCCCTGAGTAAACGTATTCATAGAACCCTTAACGAATCCATCAAACAGGGTCTTTAAGTCTGGTAGCGTGTTCTGTAGGTCTTTTAGTGACTGCGTAAAGATGTTAACTTTCTCAATCTCAGTATCAGGTATAACATCTGGGATTATCGCACCTGTGCCTATAGTATCTTTTAGCTCTAGTAGCTTCTTAATTAGCTTTTCAAACCCATCTTCACCAGCTTTGGTTGGCTCTACTATCCTATCAGAAAGGCTGTTGATAACCTTCATTTATATAATTATCAAAGTCCTCTACTTGACTAAGGTTCTTTAGGTTAATCCCTAGATCTAAAGCGCCCTTGCTAGCCTCCTTGAAAGCATCAGCTAGACCTAGGTCAGTGCCAAACTCTTTAAACCTTGCGTATTCGCCTTTAACTTTCCCAAGTAGTATTATTTGATCCCTTAGCTGTTCATTGGTTTCTTCCTGAGTATCATCTTCACCATTAAAAAGGCGTTTAGCTGACATTAGAGTATTGTAGCCAGAGATAACTTCATCAACAAAAGACTTCATGCCCCTTAGACCAGTAACCAGACCATCAAATAAAGTTAGTGGCTAGATAGTCACCAATAGCCTTAAATCCACCCTTAGCTCTACTCGCTTCCACAAACATAACTCTTAGGTGTGTAGCTATAGCCTCAATCGCTGGGGCTAGACTAGCGGTAAATTGAGTAAATAAGCCTTTGCCTAGCGAGAATAATTTATAGAGTTCATCGTTAGTCTTTTCCACGCCTTTAGCGGATGACTGCTGTAATACTAAGCCTAAATCTTCGGCTTCTGCATACATCTCACGCAAGCCATCAGAGCCAGCACTTAACGTGTTAACTAATCCTGCACCCTCACTATCAAATAGTTTAAATGCTAGTCTTAGCTTGTCTGACTGACCTTTAACCTGACCGAATCTATCAGCTAGCACCGCCATTCTTTCATCGAGTGGTAACTGCTGTAATTCACTTGCGTTAATACCTAACTCTCGTAGTGCGCCTACTGCTTCGCCTGTGCCTTTACTAGCTTCCGCTGTTCTACGGACAAAGCGTTGCAATGCCATATTCATGGTGTCAGTGGATACGCCTGATAAGTTGGCTGTGTGGTGTAGTTTGGTGAGTGCGTCTGTGGTAGTTCCAATTTTACTAGCAGTTTTAGCTAGCTGGTCGGTTGCGTTAAGGGATTGTTTGACTAGATAACCAAAACCAGTAGCACCAGCGACAATGCCTAGTGCAGTTCTCATGTTTACGACTGATTTAGTTACACCAGCAAGACCAGCGGTAACACTTTTGAAAGCCTTACCTGTCTGGTCTAAAGCCTTTATTCTGATTAGCATTGGTAGCATCTACTTGCTCCTGTTGTAATTTAAAGTAAGCAAGCCAACCATGATATTCAGTAAGAGAAATCTGCTCGACTTCTTCGTATGTCATTTTGAGCCGTTCAGCCAGTGCATATAAATTCATCATGCGCTGACTGTTCGTTAGTTTTTTTCGGCTTGCTCCACTGACTCGATAGTGCTGAACATTTGCTCTGCAATATCTGAGATAATGGTAATTTCTTCACCCATCAACTCAACACGATCTTCCGCTGAGTTAAAAAGCTTAGTACCACCCTCATCAGTAGCCTTAAGACGATTAAGTCAACCATTGCTGATACAGTGGTATTGTTTAAAAAGTCTTTGTGTTTAGCTTCTAAGACCTTTAAGTCATTACATGTAATCGGATAGCAATAGAACACAAAAGGCTGACCGTCATCATCAGCCCACTGTGCAACACTAATCTTACGTGCGTTGACTTGTCTACGCTTTCTTAGTGCTTTGGCTAGGCTCATTAGTTAGTGCCTGTAGTTACTTCGCCAGATACTTGGATAGTAAAAGATGCTTCCACCATTCCATCAAATGAGCCTGAGATGTTACTAATTGTAACAACACCTGTGCCTGAGTATACTGGTGTGCCTACACCTGTACCCTCTGGGTGTACTTCAAAGTCTACTGTTGAACCTACGGCTAAATCTTCTTGAGCTGTGTCTGAGCTATCAAAGTAAGCTTCAATAACTAAACTGCGATTCTTTAAACCAACTTTATAAGTGCGAGCAGTATCACCCATCGCTGTATCTTCAATGGTATCTGCTGACCCATCAAAATTATAAGAACGAACTTCACCAATATTGGCGACTGAGCCACCTGTAGTGACTGCTTTGAAAATACCTGCTGAACCTGTGACTGTAGCCATTATGAGTTTCCTCGTGTATATGAATATGTAACCCTAACTGTGATTATAACACCACCGATAGGGTGAATAGAACCTTGATCTGTTTCTATTGAAACGACCTCTGTATTAATTGCATTTTCCCCACGCTTTCTATCAACGTCTAGCGCATCTTCTATAATTTGTGCAGTTGGTTTCTGGCGGTGTCTATCTGACTAGACTTAACATAGCATACTAAGCGGTAATCAATCACACCCCTCTCGCTTACTGCTATCACCATTTATCGTGCTATCAGCTCGACTTTCACTATCTGTCTGCACCAATACCGCTGGGTACTGTGCGTTTGATAGTCTTTCAAAGTCAAACGGCTCACGAGTAACGTACTTAGGTCTACCATTAGCGGTGATAGTCTTTAGCGTATTCTCAATATTACTAGCTATCAATTCTCTAATCATTTAACGAACCTAAATAGTTTTTGTATTTCTGACTGCTCTTTTCTGGTTAAGTCAAAGAACGGTCTTATCTTATCGTTATAAAAGGCTTTCTTGTTTTCTCTATGCCCATTGAAATATATTTCTACATAGTTAGACTTCTGCCTAGCTCGCATAGCACCTAACATTAGACCAGTTCTAAATAAGTCTGGTATAGTTGGAGCTTTCTGCTTTCTGCGCTCTTTAGCGTAACTTGCCGAATAAGCCTTAAACGCACCTTGTACACCCTGACCATCGGCTGTTCTATCTTTAATAATCTTGATAGCTTTTAAGCCGGCATTTTTAAGCGCTACTTTTAACCTTTCGCTAATCTGCTTTTTCAGTGGCTTTAGATCCACATTACTAGTTGTTACAGATATTCTCACCGAGTTAAACGCCCTGCGCCTATTGATACTTTCTCTGACTTGGTTACTACACCATCATCATCAGCATCATACTCTACACCACTGGCTAAAATGTCTGCCATTTCTTCGCCATAGCGTGATTTGTAGAACTTAATCATTTCCATGAAGCGATCACCCTCTACCCAGTTCGTTAACTGTGGGAGTGCGTATTTCCATAAAACCAGATAAACACTTGCTACTTTGAATTGACTATCAGTAAGCAGGGTTACATCTAGTTCTTTGTCAGTGTTCTTTTGAGAATACCACTTAGCACGTAACTCACGAATAATGTCCGCTTGCGCTTTAATCGTGTTCCTCAGTAAACGAGTCAATACCTAACGTTAATATATCAGGTTGATACTCTGTAAGGTCTGCATCTGTACTATATGCCATTATAACCTCAAGTTAAAAGGGGGTTGTTACACCCCCGATTAATCGACTAATTAAAGTCCAGCGTCGAAGTAAGCTTCAACACCGTATGTATCGTCTAACTCAGCAACACCGTAAACGGCTGTAGCGTTAAGCTCCCAACCACGTAAAGACGCATCACGTTGCTCCTCGATACGGAAGTCTCGCTTCATAGCTAAACATAGAGCTTCTTGAGTAAAGATTGCGCCTTTAGCGTCACCATTACCATCAATTTCTACGTTAGCAGACTCATACACGTCAATACCAGCGATAGTGCCAACATAACCAGAGCGCATTGCTTCGTTCTGTAAGTCACCACCGTTAGGATTAGCGAAAGTATTAGTCAAGTTAGCTTTAAGTGCATACGCCTGATAAGGGTGCAATACAGCAAACATTTGACCACGAGCCTTGTTAGCTTTAAGCATAGCAGATGCTTTAAATAAATCAGCTACAGATACTTCCTGAGTAGTTGCGCCTAGAACGTTAGAGAAACCGTCGAATAAAGCGATAATATCTTTATCCATTTTGGTTGCAATAGCGTTACCTAATACAGTACCCAACTCAACAGCTGGATTACCAGAACCCATAGTAGCCATATCAGTTAAGAATACTTGAGCGCCTACTTCGCCAACACTTACAGAAACAGAGCTAGTCTGAACTTCTGTAGAAGACATGTCAGAACCCTCAGTTAACTCAGATGCGCTAATTGATGGATACTTAGGAACTTGAATAGTTGTACCAGCTTGGTCGCCAATGTCATAACGAGTTACTAGACCAGCTAATAAAGATTGCTCCTCAGCAGTAAAGCGAGCTTGAGCAATGATATTTACAAATAAGTCATTAAGACTCGTAGATGTAGTTGATGCCATTTTGAATTACCTCAATAGATTAAATTATTTGTTTTGCTTGATATACTTGGCGTAGGCTTCTTTACCGCCATTGTTCCAGTTATCAACCATTTCTGCCACCGATTGAGGCTTCGGAGTAGAGCCACCTACGTTACCAGCACTGCCTACGCCACCAGTGGTAGCTTTTACAAAATGCGGATTTGTAGTTAAAAAGTTTCCTACCAGTTCATCGACTGATAGTAGTTCACCCTTGTCATTATACATTGGTGTGCCGTCATTGTCCAAAACTTCGACACTACCACTATCGGCAAGTCTAATCTTGTTCTTCAATAATGCGGATACCTGTTCTGGGTTCACTGCGCCATTCTTACTAGCTGAGTTAAGCAAAGCACCATCTACTAGGGTTTGTTCTAGCTTTTGCTTGTATGTACTAATCTCTTGCTCTTTCTTCTCAACTGTCTTTTTCAGGATTTGGTCAAACTCGCCACGCTCTTTCTGGCGTTCTAGTTCTGCCTGTTCCTTTTCTTGTAGTAGCCGTTTAGCTTCATCAACGTCTACGCCATCTAATTTCTTTTCAAACTTTCTACGCTCACGAGCTAGACGGTCAGATACAATCTTCTCTAGTTCGTCCTGTGTAAAAGTCTTTTCGTTTACCGCTTCGTTTTCTACTTCATTTTCCATGATGTCATCGCTCATGTTACGCACCTCTTTAAGAGTTGATTATTGGTATATAAATGATGTCTACAGTTGTAGCCACCTCTTACAATAAACGGATCACCAGCAGACTTACCTTTCCAGTCCTCGGATTCCCATATATTATAAATTTCTTCTCTCGTGTATGTCTTGCCAGCATGTTTACGGCAAAAATCACGAGTGTCTTTCATGCTGTTTCCGTAGTATTGAAACTCATCAACACCAACTTCGTTAGCTAAAGCCGTAGTAGCCTGTGCGTTGAACTGTTGGATAGAATCCCTCATATACACGTTAGCGTATCTTCTAAGATTGTTACCTAGCTTATCCGCACCATAGACCGTATGTAGTCGGTTGATTGCTTCTATCTTAGCTTTATCTGAACCAAAGTTAGCAACCTCTACCAGCTCGTCTATCTCGTCTTTATCTGCTTGCTGATATACACCATTGATTGTACCACGTAATCGCTGAGTCATTTCCTCTGGGCTACGACCTGTTAACGTGTACTGGTAAATCTCATCACTCATCGTCTGGGCGTATGTATTGGCTATTTCTTCAAAGCCTTGAAACGATAAGGTCTGTAGCTGTGCGATAGTCTCACTTGGTAGGTTAGTAAATGAGCCGTAAGTGCTTAACATGGTTGTAAGCTCACTAGATACGTTTGCGTATTCGCCTACAATGTCTTGGAACTCGCTTAGTAGCTCAGACTGTACTTGTTGCTGTATCTGAGTACGTGCATTAATAGCCCATGCTAAATCAAACAACTGACCATCTTGAGTAGGTGCTTGACTGCATATCTAGCTATATTCTGCTCTAGTCTATTTAGCGATATAATCAGGCGTCTTTGATGCTCGTCTGATATATCATCTAAGTAATCTAGATACTCGTCTTTATTCATTTACCGTACCTGTGATAGGTGTACCTGTGAAAGTAGCACCATTCTCTATTTCTACATAAGACTTAGCCAGTTTCTCATCATCCAAAATTAAATCAGCAATACGCTTATCAATCTCGTTTGCTAATGTAACCGAACGGACACCGCTGGCTTTTGCCATCTGTAAGAACTGTAGCTCATTAGAGTAATCTTTCACATCAAACGAATCAGGATAGAAAATCTCAATGTCTGGTGTGACTTCTTGGTATAGACAGAATAAACGCCATAGCTGTTCTTCTGCTAGCTCTAATACATCGGCTTTTTCTGATAGCTTACTACTTAATAGCTGGAACTCTGTTTGCAATGCTACGCCAGATGCTTTAACTGCTTCTGTTCCACGTACTGCGCCCATGTGAGCCATTCGATTAATAGTTGTAACCTTGTCAGTGATACTAGCTCTGATTGCGTCTAGATTACCACCGTCTGGCTGTAATAGGAACGGCTTTAAATTGCCATCCATATCATCAGGTAGGTTAATTACTGAACCAGCTCCAGCACTTGCATCTGTCTCGTATGACTTAACCAGTGTAGGATGGTTACTAATACGGATTAACTGCTCAATTTCTGATAATTCTTCATAGATAGCCTTTTGCATATGAGCTACATCGGCAATATCTGAAATGCCAATACCACGAATATTAGAACGGTTAGCTGGTAAGTGTACTGCTGGGATTTTACCTAATGGGTTATCTACCGTCTCGATAAGCTGTTCATTATCGTTATCGTATTCCCATAGCTCAACACGATCTAAATACCATTTTCTAAAGTGCGTGATAGTATGCGTGTCATCTTTACGGTTGATTGACTCTCTGACCTTTAAATAAGTCAGTTCATATCTACCGCTAGCACTGCGTTCATAATTCCAATCAAACACGTTTTCTGGTGTGAACATAGTTACATAAGGTCTGATACCTTGCTCTAGTTCTTGCGCTCGTGTACCCACTTGAGATTGTGGCTTATCCATCATTAACCAGACATGTCCATATATACTAGCCCACTGTTGAGCTTCACGCATAAACGCATTAAACGAACGTCCATCTAAATCAGCGTCTTTGATAAAGTCTTCTAGTGCTGGGCTTCCATCTAGAGAGTTGTAAGCTCGTACAGGTGGCACACGCCAAAGATAACTGGAGTAGATGTGTACAATACCTTTACAGTGATTATCCAATGGGGTTAGCCCAATGCGTCTAGCGTACTCATCTTTACTTTCTTGTAGGTAGCTAGTCAGGTATCCACCGTCTTGATAATCTTCCGCTCCCATATATGACCTAAGATAGAACTCCCATCTATTCTGATAGCGTTCATATTCTGGGTGCTTGTCTGTTATCTGGTACATTATGACCACCTCTGTGTCTGTGATTTGTCGTATTCTTTTCTAATTGGGTGCATGTATTCTATCATATATCCCAATGCGTCATTCATGTGGTCGTAACCGTCCTTGTTAGGCTGGTTCGTACCCTCTTTATAGGTCTGTCTCTCTAAGCCCTTGATGGTCTGCTTACATTTTGGATCAACATAAACGAATCTAACACCATCAGCATTCTTTAACCTTGCATTAACCGAGTTGATTCTATCTCTTACGCTTGGGTGCTTAGTCTTAACTAACACGCCTAGCCCTGCATTCTGCAGGATAGATAAATCAGTTCTACCACCTGCGCTAGTCTTTCTCTGCTTACAGGCTGGGTCAGGGTATACCGTTATCTTACAGTTAGGGTATCGCTGTCTAATCTCATCAGCCATCTCATCAGTATTAGATGAATACATGACTATCTCGTCGATCAGATGCAATACGCCATCATCCTTGACGGCTACACAAGCACTCATAGGGTCTAAGTTGAAATCCATGCCTATGTGTACTTCGTTGTAATCGCCAGTATACCGCTTGACTGAGTCTTCTCTGCTAAAGTTGTAGTATATTATACCACTATAGTTAACAAAGTTCGCTAGGTACTCCTGTTTGAACGTGCGCTCATCTAGGTCTGACTTTGCGCTCTCTATCTCATGCGCTGGTACATTGCCACCATCTAGGGTTGTATACTGAAAACTAGCCCAGTTATCCTGACCATCTACACCACCAGTCCATAGGTCGTAAAAGTGGTTTCTACCCTTTGGTGTACCGATAAATAAAGCTGAGCCTTGCCTATCTGATAGCGACGGACGGATGACCTCAAACCATGCTTCTGGCTTCATATCTGCAAACTCATCTAGTACAGCTAAGTCCAATGAGCGTCCACGTAAGTTATCGGGTTTCTCTGCACCCTTGAGACTTATCTTACTGCCATTAAGTAACTTTAGGCTTAGGTCTGATTCGTTCCGTTTAGCTATATATTCGGGGGGTATGAATGTAATTAGCATATCCCATGCAATATCCTTAGCTGATTTGTAAGTAGGGGCTATATACCAGCAATTTTTATCTTTGCCAGATAATGCACCTCTAGCTAATTCTGCTACAGACAGGAATGTCTTGCCGAATCTTCGACCTGCTACCACTACACGAAATCGTGCGCTATCAGTGAATATCTTGGTCTGAGGTGTCGTCAGTTTCATTAGCTAATATAATATTGATTGGTGGGAGTTCTGTGGTTTGCGCTTCTTGTTCTTTCCATCCTGCTTGTGTCTTTAGATAGAATAGGATAGATGCCGTATCTCCATCCTCTATCTTTTCATAGAGTTTAGATACAACCTGTGAGATGCGCTTTGATTTTCCCTTTTTATAGCGTTCCATCAATTCGGGCTGACGCTTGCAAACTGCGTAAAAAGTAGTCTTTCCGATATTGAAATAGTTAGCCATCTGCTCAACCGTTAGCTTATCCGCCAACTGGTCAACCTCTTGTAACATGCTTTCATCAAATACTATCATTATTAATCCTACTTACTGCTATATCGTAGTATTCTTTATCTAGCTCAATCCCAATAAAGTTTCTATCTAGGTTTTTACATGCCACGCCTGTAGTACCTGAACCCATAGTGAAGTCTAGGACAGTTTCGCCATCATTGGTATAGGTCTTAATAAGGTATTCCATAAGTGATACTGGCTTTTGTGTTGGATGTATTTTTTCTTTATCTCTTTTAAAATCAATAGCATTTAATGGATACCTTTCTCCGTTAGATTTTGTTATTGCGCCTGTTTGCTTTCCGTAATTTTGTGATTTTGTTTTTCCTTGCTTGCACTCATACGGCTTGAAGCCAGTTCTCATCTGCGGATTGTATTTACATTGCTTGCTATAAAATACTGCAATATCTTCAGTTGATTTTAAGGGTTGTTTTTTTGCATTTAAAAAGCCTGTTCCCTGCCCTTTATTCCAAACCCAGCAATATTTAAACATTTTATAATTACTTGATATTAACCTAGATGTAAATGGCTGGCTAGCAGTTATAACTATTGCGCCATTGGGTTTAATAATGCGCTTTAGTTGTTCCCACATTGGCTCAAGCGGAATGATTGAATCCCACTTACAAGCTGTTGTGCCGTAAGGTGGGTCAGTCAGTATCATATCGACTGAGCCGTCTGGTATATCTTTCATTACCTCTAAGCAATCGCCATTAATTAACTTCATTCATCCACCTCTGCATATCGTTATTAAAATTGGTAAATCTGTTTTTAGCTTGTCTGTATGCTTTGTAATCTTTATAGCTAGGGTCTTTGTCTGCTTCGTATATCTCTATTAAGTACCTGTCCAGCTCCATGTCACACCCTCTAGGGTAGTGTGGTCTATTAGTCTTTTCTTCTGGGTCAGGCTTTATACCTAAAGCATTAGCTACATCGTATGTGCTTGCGTTACAGTTATGGCAATACGCCCATACTTCACCAGCTCGATTATAGTTGATTAATAAAGCAGTCTTATTGTTACCGTTGTGGACTGGGCATTTAGCTCTGTAGCGTTCATGTCCTGCGCTTCTAACACCATCTAAACGGTCAATAAAATCATTAAGCCTTGTGTATATTATCATTTTTCTTCCCTTTAGCATAACGAATTTGTAAATGTTTGATGAAATTTTGTACTTCCTGACTCGGTGGCTTCCTTTCTGGTTTCTTATTTGGGAATACACCAAACTTGTTCTTATATGTGTAGTACGCCCAGCCATCGCTATAGTTCTTAGTTTTTGCTATATGTAGTAAGCCACTGTAAAAGTCCATTTTCTGATCCATCGTGTATCTGTCCATTTTCTTTAGCATCTCAGGTGTGGTTTCTATGGCTTCTTGTATTGGATACTCATAACCACATACGCATCTAATCCCTTTCATTATCGCATGACACTTCGGGCATTCTTTCGGTTTGGACTCTTTCTTTTCTTTGACTAGCTTTTTCTCGTCGTAGTTCTTTTCACCGTCATCTAGAGTCTCAGGCACTATCTCCTCTGGGAACATTCCATGTCTTTGTATGTTTCCAGCATGGTCTAGGTATATCGCTTTGTCCTTGCCCTCATACTTTCTTGTGATTCTCCCCCAGCGCTGGACGAATAAGATTTTGCTCTTGGTCGGATAGAGGTCAACTAGACATTGAACTTTCGGGCTGTCGTAACCTGTGGATAACAACTGACTGCAAGATAATACAAGGAACTCGCCTTTTTCATGCCCTTTGAATATCATCTGTCTTTCTTCGTCATCCATATAGCCATCAATATGTACTGCACCTATGCCATTCTCGTTAAACATCTCAACCAGATATTTACTGTGCTTAATGCTAGGGCTAAAAGCTATGGTCATCATGCCGTTAGCGTGAGCCTTCCAGTTCTTTATCACATCACCAGTCATTACCTTGTCATCTTCTGTGGCTTTGGCTAGGCTGTTAACGTCAAAATCAGATCCGCCTGTGGGTAGCCTTTTAGTTTTTAGATTGGTCACATCTACACTAGCTCCACCATAATACTCTACTGGCGTTAAATAGCCTTTTTGCATCAGCTCCTCTGCCGTAATGGGAACTACTAGGTCTTGGTATGCCTTACCTAGTCCTTTGCTGAATGGCGTACCAGATAACCCAATAAATAACACATTATTGAACCTATCCATCATAGCTTGCACTGCTTTGTAATGAGTGTGGCATTCATCCACTATGACTAAGTCAACTTCTGGCATTCTGTACTGTATGCGTCTAGCTAAGGTTTGAACACTGGCTATCTGAATCATAGCTTTAGGGTCGTACCTTTCGTTATATGCTTGTATTACTCCGATGTGTATATTTTCCTCATCGAAAGCTTCTATAGACTGCTGGATTAGCTTTACTCTGTCACATATGAATAAGACCTTTTTGCCCTTTGCAACCGCATCAACCGCTATAGATACGGATGTTTTTTGTTTTACCGTAAGCACAAGGCGCACCTAACACGATACGCCTATTCCCCTGAGCATAGGACTTTCTGATTAAGTCCTTGCCCAGTACTTGATGTGGTCTAAGTACAAGTTTCATTCCTGAATCTCACTAATTGTTTTTGTGCAAGCTTCTCATAGTTACCATGATTTACCCACTCAATAAGCAGTTGCTTTCTAAACTTATAAGAGTCAGTCACTAAGTCAGATATATTTTGTTTTATGCAGTAATCCAAGCTATCTATAACCACATCTACAACCTTATAAGCTAACATATCATTCTTAACAGAGCTAACGTAAACACCGCTAACATAAACCCTGTACCAACCATCTTCCAAGCTTTCCGCTGTTAATTCTAACATTTTATTGCTCCCCTAATAATTCTTCAAAATCTACTTCAAACCCTGCAAAGTACGCAATGTAATTAGCAACACTCTCGCTATTAATCTCTTGTGGCTCAATCTCACTGCCAAAGTGTTGATTCTTTTGACTGATTACATACTCGATAGCTTCCCAAGGGCTGACGTAGTGCTTTTTAAGCCACTCATCAGCTTGGTGGTAGCCTATGATGTAATAGTCCTCACCGAATGCGATGTGATGTGCATCGTCGATATTATCTTGGTTAATGCGACCGTCTTTGATTAATTCTTCTGCGTGTGAGATGAGCTCGTTGATAATTGATTGATTCATAATATTCTCTCTAGTTGTTAACTGTTTTGTTAATGTAGAGCCATATTATAATAACTATTTTGTTATGTAAAGGGGTATTTTAACTTTTTTGTTATTTTTTTTATTTTGATAATCCCGATAGCGGTAGGTAATGGGATTTACTTTTTTCAGACAATAAGGGTCATTAGATAGGCTATTGGTGAACCTATACGCTAGCTTACTTATTCATACTGTAATTAGTATTCAATTTCCCATCATAACCAGTCATCAGCAACGATTTCACCAAGTGGTTAATTTGGCTTGCATTAGTCATAATATTCTCCCGAAATTAATTGATAATTGTAGGCTTTAACCTATCACATAGGACACCCAGCGAATGCCCTAGACTGATAGACTACTTTTGCTCACTGATAAAACCGTAACTTATCTCATCAATAACACAATCAACCACATAGCTATCAAACCATTTTTGTAAATCTTCACCGTTGTTTTGATACTCGTTAAATAGTCGCTCAATCGTATGGTTGTCTGCAGTGGTATTGTATGCGCAATCAAGAGTTATATGCTGAACATCATTAAACGATACTTTATTATTTTTAGCTATTTCAGCAATGCGCTCATCACTAATTCCAGTATACCCTGCTACAAAATCATATTTACCCATAATATTCTCTCTAGTTGTTAACTGTTTTGTTAATGTAGAGCCATATTATAATAACTATTTTGTTATGTAAAGGGGTATTTTAACTTTTTTGTTATTTTTTTTATTTTGATAATCCCGATAGCGGTAGGTAATGGGATTTACTTTTTTCAGACAATAAGGGTCATTAGATAGGCTATTGGTGAACCTATACGCTAGCTTACTTATTCATACTGTAATTAGTATTCAATTTCCCATCATAACCAGTCATCAGCAACGATTTCACCAAGTGGTTAATTTGGCTATGGCTCGTAACACCACCCTATACGACTCTAAGAGTACGCTCACCTGTACGCTGTTTATCCCGCCTATCAAAGGTCGGTTATGATTTCTTGCTTTTGTTAGCGGATGCACAATGAGACACCACAATTTGACTAGGCTAGACTAGGTCAACGGACGCAATAAGACGCTATAAGACTTGAAAATTTGGGTAGTGAAACGTATAATTTCTTTTGTCGGCAACGAGTGCCTTGAACCTCTATCCTCAAGTCATTCGGGATTGCAGTCCCGCTGACAAACATATTATTTACTATTTATATTCATTTGTAAATAGCAGATAGCAAAAAGCCCCTAGTCTGGGGCTTCTTTTTTTAACCTAGTTGAAGTATGCACACATCATGTCAAAGGGGGGTTTGTGTCGGAGCTTGCCCCTTTTTTATTTCCACATGGTTAATTCTTTACGGTCACACGAAAAAGACAACTCACCACATTTAACACGCACGTCATCTGTTCTATGGGTAAAGTTATGCTCACAATCAGATAGTTTAATAGGTGAACCAAATGGGTTGGTATGGTAAACCTGATCTATCAATCTTTCCTCTGTGCGGTTAACTCTTATCCAGTGCATTATGTTTTGCTTAGTTTTTTGCATTTTCTAACTCTTTCTTTAAGTACCAGATAGCTTTTTCTAGGTCTTGTTTCTTGTCATCTTTTAGCCCAGCTCTCCATATGTATTTAATCGCATTACCTAGACAGAAATTCATGTGCTTGGTTATCTCAATACACTCTATACCGCTAGGGTGAGATTTATAGTGCTTTGGGTTTACTGCGTCTTTTAGATATAATTCTTCCATATCGCCATAGTGATTCATTATTTATTCTCCTTAACAAAGACACCATCGACCATCTTGCCTTTGCGGTCTTTAATGTCATTGTATGCGTGTTCTAAGCATTGCTCTAATGACAGTTCATTACTTTCTGCAATGTTAATCAGTACCACCATGATGTCTCCTATAGCGTCTTTTGTTTCGTGATGCCTATCCGTCCATTTACTAGCAACCAGCGCTTCGTGTAGCTCCAGTGTTTCTTCCATCAACTTACTAAACTGCGCTAGGTCTGTAGAGCCTTCGATAAGATTCCGGTCGTAGTGCCATTGTTTAATTTTTTCGATTAGTTTATTCATCCATCCTCTCCCATTTAAACCCTAAAAATACTTTCTGCATCCAACGGTGAAAGCGGTTTGGTTGGTCTCCCTCATAGAACTGAACCCAAAAAGTCTTACCTATGCTCAGTTTCCAAGTGTACTTGGACGTGTCGATTAGGCGCATACCTGATATGTCATCTTGTGTATTCATTCTTCATCCTCAATCACTTTCATCATTCATCTATCTTCTCCAGATTCATCTAAAATGCACCAAAAGTGTAGTTATGTATTTTCTCATCATCTTCACTAAGGTGCTTACATAGCATCAAGAAGTTAATGTAATTCGGATTGCAAATCTCATTAGTGAGCCACCTATTAATAGTGGCATTATGTATCCCAAGTTTATAGCCTACCAAAATTGCGCTTCTTTTGGGCTCTCTCTCCCATAGCTCTTTTATGTAATCATTAACCCCATCAAGCTTACAAGGTGGCTCGTAACCAAGATGCTCTAGCACTTTGATAGCGGTTTTAACTCTTACGTTGTAGCCGTCTATAGCTTTTCTTGCAGATGGTAAGCATATACCAGCGTCCTTGCAAAAGCCTGATAGCTTACGCCCTCTATATGGTTGCAATAGTTCCACTAAATCAATCATTGTACGACTCCAAGACATAATCTTCTAAATACTCAATATCATACTGTCCTAATGAGTCGGTCATATCTTGTGATTGCTCATGCGTTAACTCTAAGATTACACCGTTGACATGCAAGCCAGACACTCTAAATGTGAAATCTACCATAGCTGGCTCTGGTGGCTCGTCACTACTACCTAAGTATTTAGGCGTATAGTCGATATCTTCTATCTCAATGATAGCTAATGCGCCATCTAACTCTAAATTAATGTCCATTGTTATTCCCCTGTTACTTCTTCAAATTTCAATCTATAACCACAAGCGTTAGCAACTGCAACTACATTAAAAAAGCTAGGCTCTGAGCGACCTTTTAGCCAGTTATGTAGTGAGTTCTCAGGTATGCCAGAATATACAGCAAAATCTTTTATACTGCGGTTTCCTATCAAGTCTTTTATAACGTCACTTGTACGCATCTTAATACCACTCAAAACCAAGCCACGTTAATACTACAAGCCAGAAAAAAGCAGATATACCAAACAGTAGTACCCACTCTAGAACTTGTGATTTTTTATTAGATTTACTAGGCTTTTGATTGGCTTTTGGTGTCATATTTACATAGTCTTTCATGTCATTCCCCTTAGTTGATGAGGTAATAATAAATAACATTTGTGTTAATGTAAACACTTATTTTAACTTTTTAGTTAAATTCTTTTAGCTGTTCTTGTAGGCTGGCTTTTATCTCTGCTAGTTCTGCTCGTGAGTACTTCTTTGTGTTGCGTTTTTCTGTGCTTACCCAGTCCATGAAGTCCTCGCCATACGTATCACGCATGAATACGGCATAGTCATCATGTATGCGATGGTCGAACCTGTTACAGCCTTTGCACTGTGGATAGATGTTTTCAAATCTACCGCCTAGACATAATGATTCTAGTTTAAACCTAGTCCAAGTGCGTGAGATGTAATGACCACCATCCATAGCGGACCAGTGATCTACTTTTCCACAAGTAACACAAGTACAGTTACCGTTCTCATCGGCTTCTTGTAGCTTTCTCAGTCTTTGCAGTAATACAGCGCAATCATCAACTAACTTTCTAATAGTCTTTTGCTTAGGCATTTTGCTTGTCCTCTAGCTTTTGATATTGTGAGTCTTCTGGTATAGGTAAAATTAACCCTAAATTTAAACATCTATGGTAAAGCTTATTCATGTAGTCGTGCATTTCCCCAGCGGTGAGTTTAGACGTTGATGGAACTTTCTCTATTATCCTGTCTTTATGCCTAAGTTTCTTAACACCAAGTATCTGTCTTTTCATTTCTTGCTTAACGTCATCAGGCGTGTAAGGTATTGCTTCGCCTGTATCAACATCAATAAGAGCATAACCTTTAGAATTAACGTGATCACATATAGCCTTATACCATACGTGTGAAAGAGCGTTTTGAGATAGTGACCTTTTTTCATTATGTACCTCCGCCTTAATGACAAGTGGGGTATCAAAACCCCATTCATCTATAAACTTCATAATCTGGTTAAGTGGTGCGTCCTGCTTGCGCTTAACTATCCAGCGCATCGTAAAACTCACTTGTATTGATTCCTAACCCATCACATATTCTCTTGACTGTGCTTACTTTAATGTCGTTAGAGTTCCTCCAGCGTGATAGCTGGGGTTCTTTCACCCCAAGCGTATCAGCCAGAACAGAAACAGTTACATTATTTTTCAGCATGAGCATCTTAATAACTTCGCCACTGTTCATATTCAATCCTTAAAACGGTAAATCATCTGCATCAAACTCAATATCTTGAGCTGGTGCGCTAACTTTCTTTTCTTTAGGTGTGAGACTAATCTTTACCAGTGGTTTATTCCCATCACCTTTGTTAGTCCATGCACTAGCCCAGTACTCTACACCATCAACCAAAGCAGATCCTTTTAATTGTGGGTGTGTATCGCTAGCTCTGTTATCGTTCTTCCATAACGCTACTTGGTTGTTATTATCGTAATCACTCATTTCTTTTCTCCGATTGTTGTTAATTGAGCTATGCGCTCGCTTGCTTCTAATAAATAGTCTTTCAATATCTTGATAAATTCTTCATCTCTTTCTACACGAATAAAGAACATTTCAATTTGTGGATGGTAACTAATAAAGTCCCAGTATTCCAAACCAGTGACCAACATGCACCCATGAACTTGTGCTTTATACTCAGTCGGTAGTTTGCCTTTATCCAAGTATTTAAGGTGCGTCTTGGGCATTGGACACTTAATTTCTAAACCATGTTCATAATTACCGTTAACAGTGACAAGCCCATCAGGACTAGCACCGAATAACTTAGAGTCGTCAAGAATGAAACCAGTCTCGGTGACAGTCTTTTCGTAGATGAATTCATATGCTGTTCTTGCTTCTTCTTCAAGTTCATTTCCCCTTTGCATTGCTGGTGTCTTAATTGTGTCTGTACGCTCGCCTGTAATGCGTTCACACGCTAACTGGTAGCAATAGTCATCAAATGTGCTAGCTCGCTTTCCTGTGCTTGTTACAAGCTTTGAATAGCTACTTGCGCTAGGAATACCCAAACGGCTTTCAAACCATTCAGGCGTTCCTTGTTCGTGATCCGTTATAATCATTTCTGCTCCAATTTTTTCACTAGCATTTTGTGTGCTTGCTCAAACTGGTTACTGTCCAGATCGTCAATGCGCTCAACCTTAAACACTTTTAAGAATTTAGTTATGTCTGAGTCAGTTTCTTTAATCAAAGTGACTAACTGGTCAACCTGTTCCTGCTCAATACCGCTAGCCTGTGGAGTATCTTCACCAGCGTAAATGTAATGACCTAAACCGAACATAGCAAAGCACTTAGTCAGACAACGCATTTTAGCTGTATTGATAGCGAAAGCATCTGGATGCTTTATAGCTTTATTCTTATAGTCCATGACTGGTAGCCACATAAATCTAGTTACACTTTCTTCACCAACTGCAATAGTTACATTAGCCGTAACCTGCACTGTGCCATCGTCAAACTTTTCAAGTTCAAACGTATAATCTGTGGTCGGGTAGTGTTCCATCATAGTTCCCCAAGCCCAAGCCCAAGACAAGTAAGATAGATTACCTTTACGCTCAATGTGATTATTGACGTTAACCTTAGATAAAGTTTCCCATATTTGTTTCTGTAACATTGTCATTCTCCCATTTAGTTGACTAGCTAATAATAACTAAATAGTTAATATGTGTAAACACTTTTATTAAGATATTTACAAAATAATTAATATTATGTAGTCTATAACAAAAGGAGCACTTATGACACTAACTAAAAACATGAAAAAATCAGCGGTATTTGACTACTATACGAAAGGGCAAGACGGACGCTATGGTGATATAATAGACCGAGTGATGGAGCTACTAAAGCGCATAGATGAAGATCGGCTTACTGAGATGGATAACGCCTTTATATGGATGATGTATTATGACAAAATCTGAACTGCTTGAAGTGGGCGATGAAGTTACTTTGTACGGTGAAGTCTTCACTGTAAAAGAAATAGCTAATGGGTACGCCCTGCTAGAACAGGACGACCAAGTTTATGATTATGTAGACATAGAGCTACTAGATATTAATTAAACGCTTCAAACTGAGTAATATTAAATATCAACCGTTGAACCTCTCCATGGTCTTTATGTAGTACCAGTACTTTTAAATCCCTATCTGACCTGTACCCAGCAGAATGATGCCACGCATCTTTACCAGCTAAAGTCCTAAAACTTTCAGCCTTATAACCTCTGTACTCTTTAACTTGGTCATGATGAACATGCCCAGTAAGCCAGTATCGGTGAATAGAGTCACCCCATTCTTTAGGTCTATCTGTTGCCATAATAGAACCTAAATCAGCCATCTTAGCTGTATCACCATGCGTAACACCGATTAGGTTTTTACCGAATGTGAAATATTGGAACTGTGCTTCATTATCTAGTACTTTTACTCTTGGTTCATTGTCATAAAGTGCCTTTAAAGCGATGTTTAACCATAGGCTAGAGTGCGAATCGTGATTACCAATAGCATTTACTAGGTTTACCGTTTTATGCTTTAAGAGTGCCTGATTAACCCAGTTTTTCACTATTCTAACTCCCATGTGCATAACCTCAACCCAGCGACCAGATACATCTAGCGCATTGCCTGAACGTGTGCGGTTTGTGGATAAGTCAGAATGAAAGAAGTCACCCACATTAACGATATAGCACTCATCGCTAGGGGGAGCTGATTTAATAGCTGTGGTCATTGCTTTGGTGAATAGTTCGTAACTGTCTTGCAGAGTGTAGGTTTCGCCTGTCTCTTTATGGTACGAATATACACCTATATGCGGATCACCTAATGGGTATATTGTGCAAATGTCGGACTTTGTTAATCTGGGTTTGGGTATTGGGGCTTGTGGTGGAATGTCTTTGGCTAGTTCTTTGATAGCTTCTTTTGCCATCTCAAATTGCTCTGTCTGGTTACGGTCTACCTTTTCCCAAGTTAGCTTAACGTTGCCATTCTCGTCATATAGTGTGGACTGACCTTTGACTATGTAACCGTCTGGTGTCTGCCCTCTGGCTTCGATGGGTACTGAGTGCCACTTTCCACATGAGTCACATCGGTATTGTTGTTTTTCGTTTCGTGTGCCACGTTTGTGGATGTCTTGGGAGTTACAGTGTGGGCATGTTTGCATAGTTTCCCCTATGGCTGGTTAGCCTGTATTACATTTCTTACATTGTAGTCTAAATTGTACAAATAATAAACCACTGATAAACAAGGCAAAAAAAGCCCCACACAAAGGTAGGGCTAAAACATAACTAGGGGAGAATGTTACGGGTTAATTATACCCTTTCTTTTGCTTATTCTTCAAACACTTTTTTGGCTTGCTACATTTCTGGGGATTGGTACATTTGTTACATGGTATCATTTTGCTTTCCCTTTGTATTTCTCAAACGTTCTTAAACCGCCTAGACCGAGCATACCCATAAGGATTGTGCTTAGTGTAGACATATCAAAACTAGGTGCTGGCTTATCCATGAAAAACACTAATATAGGTTGAACCAGAAAATGGTAAAACAAAGCTAGTCCACAAGTCCAACCCACAAAGGGTCGCCAACCAGCCACAAATATAGACCTGTGCTGTGCTTCCTGCTCGTTAACCTTAACTTGAGCCATCGCACTTTCATGCGCTTGTTTTTGGGCTAGAGTTGCAATTTCATGCGCTAACTTTGCTTTCTCATCTGCGTCTGGAATAAACTTATCTAGCAAGCTTGTTACAGCTGGAATAAGTAAATTAATCATTAGTACACCCAAACGACTCTAATTGAATCTCTAAAATCTATATGGACAAAGTTCTTATCCACACCTATCCCATTAGCACCATGCTTCATTGCTAAACTGACAAGCTCATATCTATCATTACCACCATAGACGTGTACATCAAAAGCAATACCTTGATTATGAGTGCCAGCTTTAGCCTTGGAACGCTCTACAGGATGGTTTTCGCATCTGTATGACGATGTTATGGTCATTGGCTTGCCGTACTCATCACGTATCGCCTGTAGCTTATATAGCGCCCATTGCTGAACACCTGACCCACCACAACAAGAGCATACTAACTCTGACTCGCTAAAGTTTTTAGACTCTGCCATTATGCCCTCAATACGTAAAAAGCAAACGATATAACTGCTGAGAATATAATCCAAAAAATACGGTTGGCTACTTTTGCGGTATGCTCATTTTGAATCACAATTTTAGATAGATCAGATATATCATCCTCACTATTCCCAACTCTGCGCTCCAAATCATCAACCCGTTCATCATGCCTAGCCAACTCCGCTAAAACTTCTGTGATCTTTTCAAAATTACCATCCATCTTATTTTCAAAGCGATCTATTCTTTTTTCGAGTTGGTTAGACATTGATTTAACTCATGGGTTATTTTTACTATATAACTATTATACTATTATTCTTCGTCTTTATCATCAGACTTGAGTTCTTCTAGCTCTTTCTGCATCACCGCAATTTGACCATGAGCCTCTGCAAGCTGACCTGATAATTGTTGATTCTGCTGTTGCAATGATTGGAACATTGCGTTGATTTGTGTTTCGTTCATATTATTGCCCATTTTCGATTACAATTTCCCACAAGACGGTTTTAGATGGTGCGGTGTACGTTGTGCCATTCCAAATCTTTCTAACCTCGATGGTGACGTTACCATTACCATTCCATGCTTGTTGTAAACTGTAGTCTTTTTCAATAGCTAGACTTGTGTCTTGCCCCCAAGAAGTTGTTATTGTACCACTAGGTGTATAGCTTACACCATTAGCTAATACTCTAGTCAACCCAGAAGTATTAGTTATAATAAAGCGATACTCAACTTCAGTCTTAATCATACCATAACCAACCTCTATATCACTAGAGCCAGTTGGTGTTACGTTGTTATTCCAGTAAACTCCTGCTGTTCCACCGCCACCTTGACTATCTTCAAAGACCATCTTGGATACTGGTTCAATCTCCCAGAACAGAGATGTGTAAGCATTGTAGAAGTTAGATAGTGATATGGTTCCAGATGTAGGTATTGCTGAGTTCTGTGTTAAGTTGGGAACTAAATACCCACCCTTGTACAAGTCGCTCATTGATACCGTATTAGAATTATATACAACATCACCAAAGAACTGCCTGAGTTGCCCCATGCTTATTGCGCCACTTGATATACCTAATGGTATTAGTGTGCCGTTCTGTGGGTTTACTGGTTGTGCCACTGTAGTTACTTGCCAGTAATCAGCGACACCACCTATATTAAGTGTAGTACCTACGGCTGTAGAATACGATGCAGAACTTGTTATCCACACTCTAACAACATCACCATTATTTACAGTCTTGCTAGAGCTATTAGCATTAGCAGAGTTTGTATCATTAACAGTAAATATGCCAGAGCCAGATATAGTAGCGGTAACGCCTGTGGATATACCTGATACCGTTACACTATTACCCATGTACTGCGTTGAGCGATTTGCGCTTGTGACATTACTACCTAGGCTAAAAGCATCAGGCGTAGTGTCTGCACTAGACGTTGCAGTTATAGTGAAGTTTCTGTCTGGAAAACTACCAGATGGAAAGTTAGCTGTAAGGGTATCAGTACCACTAGATGCTAATAGGGTTCTTGTTACAGAACCACCATTATACAATCTTTGGTTAGAACTAGAGTTCCAGAATCCAGATTGGAAACCAGTTATATCCACATAGCTCTGACCGCCAGATTGTCTGTTATACGTTACCGTTAGCGTGTCACCATCCTGCAAAGTTCTTGAGCTAGGCGTTACAGAAGTAAAGTACTCTATCCCCATTTCTGGGTCATAGAAACTACTACTGCTAACAGTAATCGTATAGTTAGCCATTACTCAGCCCACACTGCCGTACAGATTGTTTGTACTAGCTCATCGTGAGCAGATACATCTGTTGCTACTGTAGTTTCTACACCCTCGTCATCTACCGTTACAGTAGTTGGCTCTAGGTGTACCACTTGATTAGATACAGCAGGAAGCAAGTTGTCATTAGGGTCGTCGATGGTAATCTCATAGACTACCATGACTCGCTTATCACCATATACTTCAACACGCTGTACTGCTTTAGTTGCTGTTAGTGCCATTTTATTTCTCCAGTTTTGATTTGAGTTCATCAATTTGAACTTGTTGCTCTTTAATTGCTTCAATTAGTAGACCCACCATGTTTCCGTAGGCTACAGATTTAATACCATCATCATCAGTATGGACTACTTCTGGTAATACTGCTTCGACCTCTTGGGCTATAACCCCTGCATGACGAGCATTGTCTTGGTCTATTCTATCGTAAGTTACACCACGAATCGAATTGACTTTATCTAATGCGTTGTCAATGTTGGTTATGTTGTCCTTTAAGGTTACGTCTGAGTAGGCTGTTACGTTACCGCTTGCAGTAAGGCTACCTCTAGTTATTACTACGTTGCCCAGATGATTAATACTTAATGCAGTTCTACTACCAGTCGAATAGTTATCAGTGGTCGAGAACATCATCTTAGTTCCGTAAGAACCGTCAGACCTAGTGTATATACCTGCTTGAGCGGTAGTTCCATTGCCTGCGTCAGACGCACCAAAGGTAATAGCAGAGCCATAATGGTCTGTCGAGGTTTCAGGGTCAAGATGAATTGAACCTGTGCCTGTGCCTTGATTACCTGTTTCAGACCAAGGGGCTGAACCACCGTCAATCTTAACTCTCCCACCAACTTGGAATCTATACCCACTTTCCACATTAGCATTACTACCAATACGCATTGTCCCTCGGGTTCGAACTGCATTATTAGACTCCCCAAGATACATCACATCCGAGCCAGAGTGACTATACCAGTGCTGAGATTGGAGTACATAGAATGAGGTATCATATCTTGGTGAAGTTATAGAATATCGGTCTGTTTTAACTTTGTAACCAGTTATTGTCTCACCGCTGATATTTCGACTTGAGTCTATTACGGTTGTTCCGCCAATTTGGTATCCGCCAGAGGTAAGATTTAAGTTATCAGTAAAATTAAAGCTAGAACCTGTGCAGTATAAAGAATCAGACGTATAACCTCCTCTATGGAAGTTTATACTTAGCCATCCTGCATCACTATTTTCTAGGCTCATAGTGTGTTCAGCAGTTTGCCAACCACCTACCTGATTACCTAAGTTTCTAAATACCTGTAAGCCATTGTTAGCCTCCGTATACCCATCAAACTTAGCATGGCCAGAGCCACTTATACTTGCAACATTGGTTGTGCCACGCTTAAATATCCAACCTCTATTTACATCGTCATTCATTGTGAAATAAGTAGCCCAAGAGCCACTTACACCACCATGAGTTCCAAATGTGTAAGTCCCTGCAAAAGCCAATCCGTATGTAGGCATACCACTAACTGCGCCACCATAAAGAGATAAACCTCTACCTGTCGTATCAGAGCTGTTCTTAACACCAAGCGAGCCATTATTATCAATTATGTTTGTGCCAGTTGTCTGAACTGTGTTAAATGTAGCATTACGGCTACCATCAATTATCTGGGTGTTAGCTATTCTAAACCCTGACCAAGCGTTAACCTCGCCAGAGTACACGCCTATAGAGTATGAGGTGTGGGTTGATATTCCTCTAAATCTACCGTACTGCGCATTATTCGTTGAAGTTAGAAAGTGGAATGTGCTATCGGACTTAATACTACCACCTAGGTTAATTAAGTTTCTGCTAGAGTTGATAACTTCTGTAGAGCCTACACGATATCCAGTCGAGTTTACATATCCGTTAACATCAAGATACCCACCATACACACGAGTGCGCCATGTGCTACCAACTCTAGTTTCAAATCGGTCTGAGTATCCAAGTAATGATGTGACTGGAGTTCCTGATATTCCACTACAACTAAATCCGATTACTGACACGCCATTTGGAGCATCAAATAACCTTATATTCTCATTGTATCCATTGTAATCAGAGCCGTCATTAACCCACATTGAACCATTTTGAAAGTGACCGATGTTAGTTAGGTTGCGACTAGAGTCTATTACAGTTGTTTCATTAACAGATATTGTATTACCTGATACAGTTCCCTCAGAGCGAATCTTTTTATAAAAGTAGAAGCCACTTCTGTCAGTTTCCATGTGACACCAAGTTGAGTTTCTAGAGCCGAATCTAAAATACCCAGTGGATGTTTGTAAACGCATCCCTAGTGAGTCACCTTCTAACTGTAGGAATGTTGAATTATCAGACTTGTCATAAAGAGTGTCTGTAAATACAGCAGGAGTGTAGACATTGTTTCTCTTACTAGCTCTTTTAAGTGACCACCCACCAAACTGACTTACTGCATTCGATGTGGCAGAGTAGTTCAAAAGTATTCTTATGCGAACATATTTAACAGCGCCACCATCAGAGCCATTGTATGGGGTATGGGTTGTTGGAATGGTGGTGTGGGCTGACCATTTGTACCAACTGGTAGATGACTGTATAGTTCCACCTGCAACAAAATACGAAGTTCCGCTATTGCCAGATATAGGTCTCATTTGACTATCATACCTTTCAATACCGTAATAAACATTCCTGTTGTTAGTGCCTGATATTACCTTTTGATATATCTCCCCATACAGGACATCACCACCACTAACAGGGATATAGTCAGAGTAAAAAGTCCTGTATAGGTTGGTCTGGATTACACGACCACCTGCAAATGGAGCATCCGATGAATAGGTGTACTCAGAAGCAGTTCCTGTTAAGTTACTTTCATTATCAACTGCTGTCTCTGTATATCTATCTTCAAAGTAGTGAGTTGAGTCAAATAAGACCTCGTCTGCACCACCAGTTCCGTATGACATGGATATATTAGTATTAGCGCCAGTGGAGCTATTTTGGCGATACATGCGACCGCCTTTAAATACTGAGTTTCCATCTACTGTTAGCGTACTGCCTATAGTAGCACCAGTAATATTGACTAGGTTACGACTAGAGTCGATTACGGTTGTGCCGTTGATTTGGTAGCCTCTCTTAGCTGTAAACGTTCCGTCATTTTTAATTGAAGCGACTGTGCTACCATCGGAATAAGAATACCAGTTCAAACCCAGTAGATGATTGAACATTCTGCCAATTAAGTGTGTTGTCTGTTAAAAATAAGATGCCACCATCACCACTTGCAGTTTTATGCAACCTTAAATAGTCACTTCCACTGCTACCAGAATTAACATTGAACATCTCCGAGAAATAACCATCATTACCAATAAACGTTCTGTTTGAGTCTAAAAATGTAGTTCCATTATGCTTAAGGTTTGTTACACCAACGAAATCAATTGTAGTATCATTTAAAGTACCTGCATTATTCTCCCAGTAACTAGTGCTTGCTCTAGCTCCGCCAAAGTAAATAGTCTTACTAGGGTGATAGTATTTTAAACCTGCCCATTCATCATAGTCCCATTGTGCATCTTTAGCACCAAACCTAATGCCGTCAGACGTTATAGTCATCCCATCACCAACGGCACGTATCTTATTTCCGCTTATGGATATACCGTCATCTTGACCTTGTTGAAGCGTCAGTACGCCAGTCATAGTGTCGCCAGTGACATTCACAAAGCGAGTATCTGACTCTGCCTCAGTGTAATAGCGACCATCATGAGTATGACTATCATTAGCCACGACAGTGGTGATACTCGCATTCGCTGAACCATCCCAAGATACTGAGCCTGTGACGTCACCTGTTAAGGATAGGGTGCGAGCTGTAGTCCCATTTTTTAGCGCTAGATGATTGTGGCAAGTTCCCAGTTTGCACTTCATCAATACCGCTGAAAGCACTGGTTTGATGTTGTAATAACCCAGTCATCTCTATAATGTGTAACATTACCTCTAAAGGAAGTTTGGAAGTCTCTAACAACCACAGATGGGTGCGACCAAGTTGAGGTTGGCTCACCAATTGTCACAAACTTTCTTGAGCCATCAAAACCAAACCTTACAGTGTAATCTTTAGATGCAGATTTTGTAAACACTTGAGCCGTACAATTAACCCAATAGTTTCCAGTTGATTGATAGTTGTAACCGCCAATAAATAGAGATACTGACTCACTGGTTGTGTAGTCAAAATATATCAACCCAGAATGAAATCATATCATCAGCGCTATCAACCCCATCAGGTAGAGCAATTTTTACATACCCTGTCAATGAGCCACTATCGCTTCTAAACTGACCTCCGTTAGGGTATGGGATGAAACCCATGTGAACATCACCGTAAAAAGACAGTGAACCACTGGTTACACGTATATCACCTGTAAGGTCGTATGATGACCCTGCTGTTAAATACCCCGCACTTGCATGGTTGCCCCACGAATACGCAGTGTCCCAGTTGGATATCTTGGTGTTGTCTTGTGTCCATTTAGTGCCTATCGAGGTAGCAGTGGTTTGTGCAAAGTTAGGGTCATCACCTAACGCACTAGCTAACTCATTTAAGGTGTCTAGCGTTGTCGGTGCGCTGTCTACTAATGCACTGACCTGATTGCTCACATAAGTTGATATGTCGGCTGTGAGGTCTGTTAGGAAGAGCCTGTGCGACCTATGGTTAATACGCCTGTTGTATCGTTTACACTGAAAGCGTTAACATAGTTATCTGTATTAGCTACTATTTCAGAAACTAACGCTAAATCAGACCCCGCCCAAGTTGGTCTACTTATGAAGTTTGCGTCACCTGTAAAAGAGATTCCATTAGCGCCACGAATCTTGACTTTATCACTAGATGTTAAGTTTAATTGAGAGACAGAGTGTATGTCCGCTTGCGATACGGGCACTGGTATTATTCAGCGATAGCCCACCACCATCATAAGATAGTCCGTTTTGATTAATGCTTAATACGTCTTGACTAAACCCTAATCTAATACCTATAAAACCAACATCACCGACATTGTTTCTACCTACATCTATAAACGCATCACTGTACAGTGGCTGTTAACCCATCATTAAACTTACCCTGACCCTCAATAGTTGCGCTTGTAGCCGTCATATTTCCGCTATTGTCAACGGTAAACGTGCCAGAGTTAATATCTATTGAGCCACCAGTAATCGCACCTAAATCTGCGCTAATGGTTGATAGTGACGTTGCTGTGATTGAGTCGGTGACTAATAACGAACCATCAATAAACTCGGTTACTGCCGTCCAAGAGCCACCACTGTATGAGAAGGCAAACTCTTTATTAACGATAGCAAAGTCATTGTCCATAGGGTTGCGACCTACAGCGGTGTTTAAACTCCGTATCTGTTGGTGCGTTATTATCAGGTAGAGTGAGATAGAACGTTCCTGCTACATCGCTAGGGATTGTAGGTTGATTATCTAAATCGTTGTAGTCTGGTTTACCAGTTGTGGCTGTACCACCTGAAACGTAATTTACCTACATTCCCATTCTATCTACAGGTGCTAACCAGTAATACTTTGTTGTTTCGTATGAGCCAATGTCATGTACGAAAGAATCAGAACGAACCTCGAAAGTGTGACCTGATGGTTCAGAGTTAGTATCTGCCACCTTAATTCTAACTAGGTCAAAGTCATTCTCTGTAGGGTTAGTCCAACTTAATGAGATTGACTGTAAAGCATTAGAAATAGATATGCCTGTAATGTCCGATGGCGCTGTGGTGTCAGGGCTTGTGTTAACGCTTGCGGTTATTGATGTGGACTGCCTACCTCTTATATTGTAAGCAGATACATCTATAGCGTAAGTGCTGTCTTGGTCTATCATTATCAATTCGATAAGATGTATCTTTAGTTGTAAGCGAACTGTTACCAAACTTGAGTACGTAATAATCAAGATAAACATCATCTGGTGCTGTCCAGCTTACATCAATATGAACACTTGTAGTGCCGTCTGTTAGTATCTCGGTTACTGCTGTTGATACTAGGTTAGTTGGTGGTTTTAGCTGACCCATCCCACAATTCCACATCACTAGAAAACAGCAAAATCTTGCTGGTCTGATACCGCCCAATCATAGAGACTAGCACCAGTTTCAGCGCATACTAAGTTAACAGTTAACTCACTAGAATAATCCAACTCATAATCCAATACGTCATAGATTGCATTGTTGAGACCTAGTTTCTCGTTAGTGATACGGATGTTATCACCAGCACGACTTTTAAACCAGCTAGGTTGACTGGAACTGTTATTACTCGTTGCTGTCTCGACTTGCCTAAAGCTAACTTAGCTAGTCTTTGCGCTCTGTAGTTATCAGTAGTGAAAGGTAGAGTCATGTCTAGATAGATAGGCTCACCGTCCTCTGTGGCGTAGGAACTAGATAGCTGGCTAGGGTAATCCGCTAGTACGTAATTGTTTTCACTAGATAGGAATGTTCCCGTTAACAGCATTGTACTGGTTACGTCTTGACTGCTTAGTCTGTAAGGTCATTTCACCGACCATCATAGACTCGTCAACGTCCAGCACTGGCTCTGTGTAGTAACCAGCCTTAATAAATAGCTCGCCTTGAGAATAAACTACACCACCGAACATAGCAGTTAACATGCTTTCAATGTTTGTAGATACCTTTTTACTAGAATCTATGTAACCATTTAGAGCGTATCTTTTCGTGCTGTTGGTCTGGCTGAGTCGGGCTTGTGTAAGTAACTTGCTGGTCACACACGTTAGCACTGGCCAATTAAGCTTGCACTGTTAATGGTAATATCTCTTAAACCGTATTTAGTGTCATTAATGTAATCAGCAATACATAAAGCTGGGTTTTCAGAGTAAGCCGTTAGACCTGTTTCTTTGGGTCGTGTACTTTCTTACCACGAAATCAAAGCGGTTACATTGGGAATGCCGTTTGAGAATAAATCTTTGTCGTACTCTAAGCGTACATAGATGTAAGCAGTATCATTTAAAACACATGAGCTAGTCCAATTCACCATCTCCTCCT